>JAADVP010000649.1:0-16670 GCA_023335675.1 Globisporangium solare | reverse complement strand
TGTGTGTGTTGCCGTACAGAGGAAGCACCTCCTTCTGCACGTACTCTTCGACGCACGTGAGTGGCTTGCCGCTCGCCGTGAAGTCGGCGTAGCATTGCGCTTTGATGCCGAACGGGGTCTCAAACAGCGCATTGCGACCGATCATGTCGTTGGTGATGGACTTGACGACTTGGTCGACTGTCGCAGGCGGCACTTCAACATGGGCATCCGCGGTTGCGCTCGACGTTGAGGTCGGACCATCGTGGAAGATGTTGAGATCAAGCTTGGAGCATTGAGTCACGTCGGAAGGGAGCAACGCGACGTCGGCGGTAGATGGGGATGCGCCGCGAACGGCGCCGTGTTGGTCCGCGGTCTTGAAGATGCCCATGGTAGAGACGTGCGAAGTGGTTGCAAATCTGTGATATTCGAACGGTGGAGGCGATCGCTTGGGGCTGTTCTTTGCGGCGTGAAGCAAGTTCGCGAGTGGGCATGGCTCCGAGACTACTCTCTGTCGCATGCCTCACCCTTCGACCCTTTGCGGTGAGGACTCGATCGGTAAAACGTGTGTGTGGGGCAAGCCGCTGCCTCGACGAAGTGTTGAAGGGAAACGCAATGAATCTGGTTGGGCGATGCCCCCAGATAAGTCGAACAATAGAAGGACAAATCAGAAATAAACGAGTTGACAAGTGGCGTTTTGCAGCATCGGATCCCTTCAGCGGTTCCGTTTCTTTCCCCCGCAACCTTGAGATGGGTTCACTTTGCAGCCGTTGTTGAAGGGAAAGGCGATGTGTAGCTCTTGGCCACGTCAGATATCGGCGACTGCCAGCCATGCGGCTGCTCATCTCCCCCACGGATTGGCCATTTGACGCACGACTGAAGAGACCCGTTGATCCTACAGCACTGGAGTGCAACTGTTGCGTGCTTTGGAGTTTCGAACAGCATCTCGTGCAATTACTGTTGCAGTGTTGCTATGCAACCTGTGAACTTCACCAAGGCAGCAAAAAAAGGAAACGAGCAACAACGACTTCTTCGTGCCAATGGTGGAACAGACCGATCGACTTTGTGAGTGGATACTAATACGTTCTCCGTCGTGTAATGGACACGCCAGGCGTCTGTTTGATCTCGCTGAATGTCATGCGGGCGTCAGTCATCACGAGTTGCGTCTCCTTGGGGCAGTCAACACCATGCTCCAGGTACACATGACCAGAGTTCGCTACGAGATTTAGGGATGGAAGCCGGCGATGTTGCATTTTTTTGGTGAGACAAGCAGCGATCGCACCTTTTGAGGCCACGCAATGCAGCGACCGAAACTTTTTGCATCTTTCCCTGTCATACCTGTACGAGTACAGTAATCTGCAGCTTTGCTCTTGGGTAATGAGTGCAATGGGGTACACATTTTGTCTTTTTCTTTCGGTGGACACGCCAGACTTCGATCTTTCTCGCCGCCATGCGTCAGTCGCGTAACAACCAGTAGCTCAGCACATCAACCTCGCGCTTCAGGGATCTCACCTACAGCAGAAGAAGTGAGATCGCGTCCTTCAAAGGGCAGTTCAACGACAGGCAATCATTGCAGCAGTCGACTGCTCTCACAGAGCACAGTGTAGGGTGGACACCACCATGCAAAGCGAGAGGACATTCGAGTCGTTTCAGCGGGAAGGCTGCGCCCCTTCGCGAGTGCTTCCCACCGCCACGATCTTCAACAAGCTGCCGTTTCGCGGCAACACCCGCAGAGTGAGTGGACACAACAGAGGTGACGTGCGCGCGCGTCACCAGCGCATTTCGCGATCTCCTCCGAGCGACCCACATGACAGCAGTACGAAATCGCGCATTCTGCCAGTGTACATGTATGAATTCCTCCGATAGAGCCCAACTAGCTGCGGTTCCCACGTCTACAACAGAGCAACAATGGATCGATCTACAGCGCACGAAGCCCAGACGCAGCGCGCTATGGCGTCTTGACACCCACGCTCTCCGCTGCACCGCCTTCAGCCGGCGTCGCCTTCGGCTCTTTGACCTTGGACTGCTTGCTCGATGGCGCCTTCTTGCGCACCTGCTTGACCTGCTCGATGCGGTCGCGGATGGCGTTCATCGGCTCGTAAATCGCGTCGTCCATGAGCGGCAGCAGCGCGCGGCGCATGCTGTTGTACATCTCTGGGTACAGACTCTCCTCCTGCGCGAGCATCTTCTTGACGCGGTGGCGCTCCTTCGGCTCTTCAAAGCACGCGGGGCAGTTCTCGTTGATCACGGGCAGCCGCGCCTCGTACGCAAACTTCTTGAGCTCGTGCTCGCGCATGTACGCCAGCGGCCGCAGGATCTCAATGTCCTTCTGCTCGTTCCAGTACTTGGCCTTCATCGTGCGCAGCTGGCCGTTGTGCATCGCCGACATGAGGAAGCTCTCGGCAAGATCGTCCAAGTGCTGCGCCAGCACGAGCTTGTTGTACCCCTGGGTGCGGCAGCACGTGTACAGCAGTCCGCGCTTCATGCGCGCGCAGAAACTGCAGATCGAGTCGCCCTGCATCTCGCACGCCGCGCGCTCGATGATGTTCTCCGAAAGGTAAAAGTACTCGACGCCAAGCGACTTCATGTATTCCTTCAGTGGACTCGGGTCGAACGACGGCGTCTGCGGGTCGACCGTCGCGCACGCGAGGGTGAACTTGATAGGTGCGCGCTTCTGGAAGCTCAGCAGAATGTGTAGCAGACTGAGCGAGTCCTTGCCGCCCGACACACCGAGCAGCAGGCGATCGCCGTCCTGGATCATGTCCCACTGGATCATCGCCTGGCCCACGAAGCGCATGAGCTTCTTTGGCGGCGTTGGGAAAAGCTTGGTCTCCGTCACCTTCTTCGTCATCTGCTGCGTCGTCTCCTGCGCGTGAGAGAATGTTGGCTTCGGCGTTCCGACTTGAGCATCCTCGGCATTGCCGGCACTGACCGTAGCCACAGCCGAAGCAGCACTGTCTGCCGAACGAAGCGGGTACTTGCCACCAGTCCCACGCCCGCTCGTTGTCTTGGGCACCATCGACGTCGCCGCCGTGCCTGGCGCAGGCTTCAGTCCGTACTTGACAAACGCCGAGATACGCGCTGGTTTCTCAGCAACGGGAGCAGCAGCGTCGACGACTGCAGCTTCCCACTGGTGCTTGAGCGTACCGAGCAGGTATCGCTCAGGTTGGTACGGTCCGCAGATCTCCGACGCGAGCAGAGGCTTGACGCCGCACTTGATGGCGCCGGCGGCTTCGGACGGGTACGCGAACCAGCGCAGCGCTTCGTACGACTCCTCGAGCATCTGGGCTGCCGACACCGCGAACGAGCCTTGGTTCTTCACGCAGTCCTCCGCCAACTGCGTCGCCAGCGCAAAATTGGCCTCACGGTGCGCTTGCAACTCGGCGTCGCTGTCCAATCGCGGCAGTGGTGCCTGGCGCGACGGCGTCGCGAAGTGGGAAAGCCACTTGCGGTTCGGGAACTTGGTGAACCGCGTCGTGTGCTTCCATGCGCCACTCTTGTGGTTGAATTTGTACTGCGGCAAGAATTTCCAGCCTTCCTCCGCCACGAACTCGATCGCGCGAACAATGTAATCGACCTGAGCGTCGTCCATGAAGTACGGGAAGCTCACGCGCGAGAAGCCTGGACGAAGCATCTCCTTCTTGTCGATCAACGCGTTCTCAAACGCCAGCGTGTCGTGCTTCGTGAGGCCAAGCAACCGCGTCGCGTATGGACCTGCACACTGGCATCCACCGCGCGTCTGGATCCCAAACAGATCGTTCAGCAGCGCGCACACGAAGTTGTAGTGCAGGAAGCGGTCTCCAAAGCGCACGAGGAACGAGAAAATCGGCAGCTGATCCACGTCGCTGCGTCCCAGCAGGACAACGTTCTCATTCGAACCGAGCGCACCACGCACACGAGCGACGTGCTGCTTCTCGATCTCCATTATTCTGGCTGCACTGACGCGCTGCTTCAACTCGAATGCGAGTCCAAGCCGGATGCTTCCGAGAATATCGGGAGTGCCGCCTTCTTCGCGCTCTTCGCGGTTCGACAGGTAGCGATGGTCCTGCTCCGTCACGAAAAACACGGTGCCGCCACCCACAGTCGTTGGCACAGCATTGCCCAGCAATCGCTTCTTGACGACAAGCACGCCAGGCGACCCAGGACCGCCGATGAACTTGTGGCCCGAGATGAACACGGCGTCTTTGTATACGAACGGACGCAGCTCGCCTGTGACCACCGGATTCATGTCGATGGTCACATACGGCGCGCACGTGGCGTAGTCCCACACGGCGAGCGCGCCATGCTGGTGCAGAATCGCAGACACCGTATCGACGTCCACCAGGATGCCAGTCAAGTTGGACGCCGCCGAGAACGCGCCAACCTTCAGCGGACGCTTGCTGTAAATCGCCAATTTCTCACGCAGCACGGCCAAATCGATCTGACCAGCGTCATTTTCCGGAATCACGACGACTTCCGCAACACTTTCACGCCACGGCAACAAGTTCGAGTGGTGCTCAAACGGCCCCACAAACACGACGGGACGCTGCTCCGGGTCGGACATGGGGAGTGGCAAGTGCAGCCCCAACGCCGTGACCATCTTGTTTGCGGCGCTCGTACTTCCCTGGCCCGTGAACAGAACGCAATCCTCGGCACCGCGACCCGTGATCTTCGCATTCACTGCCTGCGCAATGATCTGTCGCGCTTCGTGGCGGAAACATGTCGTCTGCAGCCCTGTAATCGACGTCGTCGTGTGTGTGTTCCCATACAGCGGCATCACTTCCTGCTGCATGTACTCTTCGATGCACTGCAAGGACTTGCCGCTGGCCGTGAAGTCGGCGTACGTGATCGCCTTCATGCCGAATGGCGAGTCGAAAAGCGACTTGGATCCAATCACGTTCTGCGCAATGTACTGCACCATGTCGTTGCGTTCTTCATGGGCGCTGGCGCTGCCGTTCTCCAAGTTGGCGCTCTCGATCTGAGCCGCGAGGTCTTCCTCCAGCTCTTCGCAAAAGAAACGCTTCTCCGACGCGTCATTGCTGCCATCCTCCTGCGCTTTGTCGATGGAAGTCGCAGCTGCAGCCTGTAGTTGCTGCTGCGCGGGCGCCATCTCGGCCGCGTGCGTCGCCGTCATGATCGCCACCATTCACTTCGCCGTTCGTGGAGCTAGCTAGCTCTTCGCGTTGTGAAGAGTTCCTTTAGGAACGGATGGATGGCTTGATGAGCAATTATAGAAACGTTTCTAAAGGCAAAAAGCGTAACCCTTGGAGTTGCGTTTCTAACTAACTTTCCTTTTTTGGGGACATCTTTACAGCCAATCAAAGCCACTCATGTGACAATAGCCAAACCAATTACACGGCAGAATTTCAGAGCGAAATGGACCCACCGAGATCTACTTACCTCTCTACGATCGCATATACCTCTGTACGATGCGTCCTACGTTTCGCGCATTTATTCATCCATCTCAGATATGTTTAGCCTTCCCTAGTCGATATGCAGGGCGAGACATGTGTCTGGCTCCGCGTTTTTGTTGGTGGCAGGAAAGAAAGGAGGCCACTTCAACATGCAGCAGGAGCCGCCGCCGGAAATGCGGCGGCACTTGTCCAGAAGCGCCATGAACAGCAGCAGCCGCATGGCGGACGCGACGAGCAGGAAGCAGCAGCCGCAGCAGGAGGAGGCGCCGCGCCGCGAGAGCAGCGGCGACGCCGCCGCGACCAAGGAGCTGCTCAAGGAGATGCAGGTGCGGATGGGCGCCGATTGCGCGCATTGGGACGCTTTGAGCAAAGAAAGCGCGGCGCGTGTGCGTGTGCTGGACGAGTGAACGACATTGATGGGCTAACTGGATGCGGTGTGCATGCTGCGTTGTGTGCGCATGTAGCGAGTGTGCGCGGACGAGCTTGCGCGATGCGTGCGCAGACTCGAAGAGCAGCTTACAGAGAAGCATCTGCTGTGGCAGCAGGAGGTGGACAAAAGCATCGCGCACTTGAATCGGTGGGTTAGCAAGCGGAACAAGTAGCTTACTGCTCATGTGGAGGATGTAAGAGCACTTTGCACTAACAGAAGAGCAACAAATTGTGCCATTGTAGGGAGGTCACGCTGATGCGCGATGAGACGCAGGAGATCTTGGAGGCGGCCCATGAAGACCAAGAGGTGAGGAGCTGCGCGCAGAAGGCGCTGTTGACTCTGTTCAGCAGACTGACGACATGCTGCATTTTTGCTGTTTTTCAGAATGTCTTCCAGGTGCTTCACGATCGACTGGCGGTCGTCGAGGACGAGTTGGCTCACATGCAGCACCGCTCGACCTCTTCAGTACCAAGTAAATCGCCACTGAACGATGAGAAAGAAGAGAAGGAACGTCGTGGAAGGTCTCAACCAATGACATCGTCGAAAAGCAGCAGCGACCAAGTGAAGTCGCGCAGCAGTTCCGACTCATCAGCGAGAGCGGCGATGGAAACGACGCACACAGCACCAATGGAAGTGCTCTCTCCCGTCGCTCCGCTGCAGCACCAGACGCTGGTTGCGGGGGAGAAGATGGATGTGTCGGGGTTCCAAGCCATGAATGCTGCATCGTACGCTCTACAGTACGCGCGAATTCATCGTGGGCAACAAGGAACTGTGGACTCTGTCTCGGGAGAAATGGTGCGATACGGCCAACTGCCCGACTTGGTGCAGCGTGTTGCAACGGGACTTCACGCGCTTGGGTTTCGAGACGGCGACACGCTGAAGGTTTGCACTGATGCGTCAAGTGTGAGGCTGCTGGTCTTGACGCTTTCAGCATGGAGTCTTTCGGGTATTGTCGAAGTTGAGAGTTCTGCGTACGATGATGGTACCCAGCAAGATGCCGTCAAAGTGGTCGTTGATGACACGAAAGGCGGCGATGCTGGTAGTGGAGTGAATCAGTGGGTGGTGTGCGACTCCCAGAAGTACGCGCACACTCAAGTATCGCGGGCCACTTTGAAACTTGCCAGAGTCATTGTGGTGCACCCGCTCGAACTCGGTTTTACTGCGACCGCCAAATTCGTGCAATTCGACGATTTGCAAGCGACTGAACCGGGTAGTGCAATGCAACACAAGCAGGTACGGGATTCGAAGTGCATCCATGGCAAACATTTGTTGTGAGAATACTGAGAGACTCGATTGAATGGTAGGTTGCTCCGATGGCGATTGCGCTCCGCATTGTTGATCGAGGCTGCGCCACGAGCTTCACGCATTTCCAGATCATTGAAAGCGTCGAGCGGTCTCTGCAGGCATTCTCCCACGAGTTTACCTGTGAGCCAGACGCTTTTATCTTGAATGCGCTGCCGTTCAACCATTCCGCGAACTTGTCGCTGGGGTTTCTCCCAGCCGTTGCTCTCGGCGTGTCGGTGCTTCCAGTGCGTTTATTCACCGCGAAGGTCAGCGACCAAGACATTCTGAATCACTTTGCGCACTACGAGGTACGATCAACCTTTTTCTTTTGTCGTTGCTATCGCTGTCAAAAGTGCGTTGTTAACCTTGTAGAAACTCAATGCGCTTTGTCCAACAGATCTCGACAATTATCATGTCGCCAGAGTGCCTCGTGCTGTTCTCCGAGTGCCGAACGCTGCGCAACCTGCAGACACCAGTTCTCCAGACGGTTCTCTGCGCTGGCGTCCCGATTCCGACCCTACCTCGCGCTCTCAAGTGCTTTTCCGTGTGGAAATCCGAGCTTCGTTGCCGTCGCGTGTTGTCGTCCAGCCGATTCCTAGGTGGAGCATTCGCAACCGACGACTTGCTCGCACCAATTCGACAAAGAACCGGACCAAGTCTCAACCAGGAGCTGGGTGCACCTCTTGCAAACATCGGTTGCAGTGTGAAGAAGCCTGTGGACGGTAGTGAGGACAGCTCGTCTGACGTGTACGAGCTGACAGTGGATATGCCCTTTGGGTTGCTTCCGGAAGAACCTATCGCGACTGGGGTTTTTGTCACTGTGCCGTGGGAAACTGAGGGAGACGCAACAGCCGGTGGCAGCCGCCCTAAACTCCACGTGGTTGCCATCAAGCGAGAGAGCGGCGATCGAGCTGCACCTCTAATAGTGGAGGGAGATGCGAAGAAGAGTGTGCGGCATGACTCGTACCCAGTACTCCCAATTGAGGAGCTCATCGCTTCGCACCCGCTGATTTTAGACCTCGTGATCCAGGAAAGCCGAGCTTCGCCAGTGCCATTAGAAGCCAAGGATGCCGCCACCAAGGATGCCGCTGGTCTCACTGTGTTTATCAATCTGACGATGGGCGCGCGAAAGTACCACGAAGACAGTCTCGCGACGATCAAGAATTTCATTGCGAAGAAGACCTCGAAGGAAGACAACGTCACGTTTGACAAGTTCCTTCTCGTGGACCGAATCGTCCGGGACGAGTATGGACGAGCGATTACGGAAAGTTTGGTGCACAGAGCTTTGGCGAAAGACGACGACAAAGGAGGCGGGTACTGAGAAGAAGGAGCGAGAAGAGAGAACAAGAGGCACGGAGAGCACAGCGGAATGCTCTTGAGCGTCGTATGCGTGTGTTTGCTTGGTACGGTCACGAGGGTCACTTTTTGAGTCGTCCTCGACGATAACTACGTATATATTACTTCCACGGAGAGCACTCTTTCAAGCCGTCTCTGGTGCACTTTGCATGTGGTGTCGCTGGATGGCTCGCCTCTTCTCGCGCGCTTTGCGCCGCTTGGACTCCAGTTTGGTCGCTGCCGTCGGGTCGTCCAGCGAGACGAGGAGACTCACCATCGGGATCAGGCACAACGGCAATTCGTGGCCCTTGGACTCCAGTCCCGCGCCGACGCCAGCCAGCAACTGATCTTCTTCACCATCCCAGGGAGGACCAAACAAATCGGTCGCGGATTGTGCTTTCTCCTCCGGAGGCCTGTGCCACATCGACTGCCCCGTCGCCGCGTTATAAAAGTATGGCAGGCCGTCCGGCGTCGTGCACTCTGTCCACCCGTTCGCCAGCAGAAGATCAGAGTGAGGTGCATCAACCATAGACACTGCGGAGACCGCACTCTCCTTGACAGTTGTAGAGTTACTGCAGTAGGACGGTGGCAAAGGCGCCGTCTTCTCGCCAGCCATTCCGACTCGCCCGGATGATGGCAACGCGTACCGCTCCAGGGAGTTTGCCACGCACTCGTTGATGGCGGCGGCGCACGGGATCTTGTGGTTGTGCAGCGCGATGTGGTACGCCGTGTGGCCGTCGTGGTTCTGGAGGTGCGGGTTCGCTGCTGTCTGCAAGAGCACGCGTACGTTGTCTGCGCAGCCGTAGCCGGATGCGACGTGGAGCGCCGTGTTCCCATCGTTGCACTGGTGGTCGATCAGCTCTGGGATCAGTTCGCACAGGAAGTGCATAGCGATCATCCCAGATGGACACGCAGCCACGTAATGCAGCGCCGTCCACCCATCCGCATCCACCGCCGACGGTGTTGCCCCCGCAGCACAGAGCACCTCGAGAATCTGGTGACAATAATACCATCGAACAGCCGCAAGTGTCAGTGCTGACTGGGTCTCGCGACATTCTCAAGTCACCTTCTTGCAAGCGGTACTTTGGGATCGCCTGCATTCGCGGCAGCATGGAACGCCGTCGCACCGAGCGCGCACGGTTGGTTAACGTCAATGCCCTCGGCTTGCAGCAAGAGCTGCAGCATGGCAGCGTCGCCAGATGCCGCCACGAGCAGCAGTGGGCTCTCCTGGCTGAGCGAGACGCAAAGTTCATAGGACGGTAAAGCGAGAGCGAGAAAACAAAAAGCAACGGTACGTACTCGCTGTTGGTGAGGTTACAGCCGACGCCAGCGCGCAGCAGCGCTTCGATCACTGGCGGCGTTGCGCCGAGTTTCAGCGCGACAAGGAGCAGCGAGCTGCCGCTTTCATCGCGAATCCGGAGGTGCTCGTGCGCTGCGCTCTCGCCGGTCGCAATCGGGATTTGCTGCAGCACGGCGACGTCGTCGCTAACGATGGCTCGTGTGATGCGAGTGAACGTGACTTCGTCGAATGCAGTAGTGCTGTCCGCAGGCAGTGGTCTGCCAGCCTCATGGAGCGATGCTGTGGGCGAATGCTGATTGTTGCTGGCGCTGTACTCGATCGGCGCCTGTCCTTGTTGGCGCGCATAGTGACTGAACACACGAAGGTAGTCGCCCCACTGCGCCGCGCTGATGCATGTCCGTGCTTCGTTATTGGGGCGGCATTGGAAGACGAGCGTCCGCGGAGGTGACGCTGTCGTGTTGATCTGGAAACTGCTCGCGGGCTCGTTAAGTACCGCGACGCTGCGGATCTCGAGGAACGAGACCGAGCAGCTCGGCACACCTTGCTCGCTGTCCGCAGCTTCGCGCCACTGTCATCACGCGAACAAACAGGATCCACATGGAGCTCGTGTGAGTGGCAGCAGGTGCGAAGAGCGCTTCGTTTATCGACAGCGACGCACCTGGAACCGCGACAATGAGCTGTCGACTTCGCACCACACGCGTCTCGCGACACCCAGTTTTCTACTGCCAGCTGCGTGCGGCTCTCCTCCAGGCACAAGGCCATTCGCTCGCGTCTGGTGCTTGTGGGCTTTGTCGGACGACGGGCCTCTGCAGCGTCGTTGGTGCTGCCGCTCGGCCGTCGTGCTGGAAACCCATACGTCGTGGCACGCGCCGCACTTGCGAGGGTATGGCTCCTGCTTTTCGCGGCGGGCGAGTGCGCCGACCGCATGGTTGGAGCCCTCCGAGGGGAACTTCCAGAGAAACCCGCCGATGCCGCGCGCGTCGTCGACCACGACCTCGTCGTAGCGCTGCTTGAGGTCGCTGCACGCGTACGCGCGCTCGGCGTCGTCGCCACCGTACGCGCTGGCATTGCCGCTGCTGCAGCTGACCGCGTCCATGGTTTCCTTTATCTGTCTTTTTCTTTTCTTATTGGTGCCTTTGAAGCATTTGCCATCGAATTGTGTCCTTTCGTGAAAGGGTTTGTCGACTTAACTAGTTTAAGTCGACGCGCGACTTTAAAAGATCTAGAAACAATGGCTGAAGTTGACGCTACCGGACTTGTATTTATTGCTGCCTCTTCACCTACCTTTCCAACTCGACGAAACTTGGCTCGGCTGAAAAGGAATGCAAATCGTTGGCAAACGCCGAGGCGGACTGCACCTGGCAGCCGAGCTGCTCCATGGTCTCGAGCCATTCCGGCAGATTCGCGCCCTGCTCGAGCGCCACGCCCTCGCGCAGCACCGTCACCTGGTAGCCCTTGTCGAGCGCCGACTGGATGCACATGTGGATGCTACTCAGTGTCGAGGTGCCGACGACGACGAGATGCGAGACCCCCAGGTTGTGCAGGGTGTAGTCTACATTCGTCGCTTCAAATATGCTAAGTCGACATGCAATCAACAAGATTAGGTCCAGTTTTAGCAGACAAAACGTACATGGTACCATGCTAATACGTACTTGATACCGGTGCGTGGGATCACAATGTCGTTGTCAGTCGGCGCGACGCGCGCGAGGATCTTGGCGCCAAAGCCCGACTTGGCCACGTGGATGCCCGCGTGCTTGTGGGCCCGACTGCGGTCGCGGCCGTCCTGCGTCGCGCTCTTGACGATCGAGTACACGACCTCCATGCCCTCTCTCGCGCGACTGGCGAGCAGCACGTCCTGGATCGTTGGGACCATGACCGAGTTGATGCGCTTATAGTACGCGAGGCGGTTCGCCTGACTCGAGCCGCTCTGCGGCTCAAAGACGCAGGTCTCGTTCTCGTGCAGCGCAAAGTAATTCTTCACGTCCAGGATCAGCAACGCCGTCGTCATGGGACACCAGTGGTTCGTGATGCTGATGCTGCCTGTGCGAGCGGTGGCGTGGTTGTTGCCCATGTAGCACGATGAAGGGCTGTAATTGCTGCTGCTGTAATTGCTGTTGTTGCTACTGCTGCTGGGTGCGAGCGACGAGGTTTCGTAAGTCCCAGACTCGATGTTATGAGAAAACGAGCGAGAGCGAGCAACGGATCCATCCGAGGATGCAGCCTTAGCATCTTGAAGCAAACGTTTCGTGTGCTTCCTGTGGGTTTTCGATGCTGCGCCCCACGCGGCTCGAGGTGTGCTCGAAGGTGTCGACACGGACGAGCTGCCCGACGAACCAGTTGCCTGCTGTCCGAACCAACTTCGAAGCTGCCTGGACGCCTCGAGCTGCTGCTTTTCCAGGTCATGTCTTCGTTGCTCCTCCATTTCGTGCTGCTGCTTCTGCTTGGCACTCGTCTCGATGCTCTCCAGCACGAGCGCAGCTGCCTGGACACCGAGAAACTTGATCGTCAACGCGAACTCTCGCCGATCCAAGTAGCAGCCTCGGGTCTGGTCAAACACGACGGACGCCTTGGCGCTCGAGAGCATCATCGCAGGTATCTGAACCGCAGCGGCAGCGCTTCGTCGGGTGCCAGCGTCCATGATGAACGCGGCATTGGGATCGTCCGCGTCCGAGTTCGTCACGATCACCGCGATCGTGCCAGCAGCTTGGGCATGCAACACTTTGGTCACGAAATCGCACTTGCCGCGCTCCATCAGCACGATCTTGCCCGCCACGCGGGCAGGGTTGAAGAGCTTGATGTGGCCCGTCAGCGGCTGCGCGACGGCTGCCTTCGCATAAATGTCCTTGCCCTCCCGGACATGGAGCGCGCCAAAGTCGGCGAGCAGACAGTGGCTCAGCTCGCTGTCGATCTCGATAAAGGGCCAAAACATGCCTCTCGTCTTTGATCGCGGTCGCTGCAGCTTCGGACTTGGCCATGACCGCAGCACTGCGGACACTCACCCCGCTGTCTATCAAGGGGTGCAACTTTTTTTTTCTTCTACCGATTGAGAGCGAGCTCGACAAACTTTCGGAAGCTCGAGAGAGAGAGGATGCACGCTCGCTCAGGGTCGGAAAATGGCCGCGAAGGGATGCGAGAGGACTCGCGGGCATCCTCTCGGCTCTTGACCACAAGGCGGCGACTCTTTTGTGGCAAATCTATCTTCCCAATGGACTAACTCTCCACGAGACGCGCGACACCCAATTGCAGGCTCCAAAATTAAAACCCAAGTGAGTATCGCGCTCAGCAAGCAAGCAGACACAGATGAGCAGCTTCTCCTCTCCAACGCTCACCCTGTCCACCATGCCATCGTCGTCTATAAACCTGCCGTCGCCGATGCAGCAGCCGCCCCAGACGCCAGAGTTCCTGCCGTCGACCTCTCCGAGCGTCGTGTACTCGACAGCGCACGCCGTGTGGTCCCCTCACGAGATGCAGATCTTCCACAGAGGGCTCGCCGAGTTCCCCGCCGACAAATACGACAACGTGACACGGTACATCAAAATCGCCGCGATGCTGCCGGGAAGATGCGTGCGCGACGTCGCGTTCAAAGCCAAGGCTCTGAGCGTGTCCCAGGAGAAAGTGTCCATGAATCGCGACCATTTCTCCAAGCGCATGAAGATTGAGCCGTACCAAGAGGTCAGCGCCGGCTTTACACCCTTTCTCCCCTCTAGCTGCGTTGCTGAAATGACGTCGGAACACTCGGTTTGTGCTTGCTTTGTTTTTATTTACGCATGCGCAGGCTCCGACGCTCGCGTTTCCGATCCTGATGGCGGGAGACGACCCCGAAGACGCGCAGTTGACTGCGCTGCTGCAGGACAACATGGCCATGATGAACACGATGCGCTCGAATCTGCTGAGCGGCAAGTTAGACGACAACACAGAGCCCATGCTCAAGTTCCATGACAATTGCCACACGGTCTTGAGCACGTACGTTCGCGACCTGGCATGGGGGGCGTTCGCTCTCTAATAAATTCGTCCTTTTCTCTCTCTCTCTCTCACGAGTCTTTGCGTGTGTCTTTGTTGCCCGCTCGCTTGCTGCGGCAGCCTCGGCGATATCTGCAACTCGATTCCATCGCTGCCGGTGCAACTTGATACGTCGCTGATCGCGAGTCCCAGGAACAGCCAATAAATAGGACTGAGAGCGAGGCACAATCGGCAAAAGGGTAAGTCGCTAAGCCACGAAATGGTCATGTATTTATTTGCATTGCAACAACAAGCAGCACTATTGCGCGGAATGCAAGGCACGTACCGATCCAAGCTCACGCCTTTGACTTTCTTCATCTAAGTGAGAGGCACGGTACTAGCTCACTCGCCCACCGCATCGCTTTATCTTCTGCTGCGCTTCCTGCGGTCGTCGCGGCGCTTGTCGGAATCTCTCTCCTTTTCTCTTCGGTCGTCGCGAGCGTGCTCGCGCGCGCGGTCTCGGCTACGACTTCGTCGTCTCGACGAAGAAGACGACGACGCCCCATGGCGATCGTCCCGTTGGCGAGACCTGTCGCGATCCTCATCCCGCGAAAATCGGCGGTCTCGACTTGGGCTTCGTCTCCTGTGGTCATCGCGGCGGTCCTTCCGACGCTCTCGATCGCTCGAGCGCCGTGGCGAACGAGAGCGTGACGCCGCATGGCGCGCTCCCCCTTTGTCTTTGCTTTTCTCGGTATGGTTCAGTCCGGGCTGGCGCGGCTTCTCCGGAGCACTGGGCTTCGGCGACGACGCGAGTTTCTTCGAGTGCTTGTTCTTCGCGCTGTCGCCAGCCATTGGCGGCCGGATCGTGGCGCCGAGACCGAGCAGCTTGTGGCGGGGCTTCGGCTCGGCGCTCTTGTCGTCCTTATCCACGCTACCCTTCCAGCCCATGCCGCGGAGCAGCGCGGCGCCGAAATCCTCGATCGGCACCACCTCGTACGCTGCACTGTGCACGTCGAGCTCATCGGGGCGCATCGACACGTCGAGACGGTACTTCTCGTTCACGTCGCTCAGCTCGTCCATGCCGGGCACGACGTTCTGCTTCAGGATCGGCGCCGTCGGCGCGTCGCTTTCCCCCTGCTTCTTGTTCTTCGCCTGCGCCTCAAGGTTGAACAGCTTGGCCTTGATTTCGCTGCGTTTTCCGTCGTCTTGGTCGCGCGAGCTAGCGTCCGCGGCAGCTGCCGACGCCGAGTTCATCGGGATCACCAACGTCGACAAGTGAGACGAGGCCGCGTCGCCGTGCTTCCCATGGCTCGCAGCATCTTCGAGCAGGCTCTTTGCCGCGAGCTCGTCGGCCGTGAGGCTCGCGTCGCTCTCTTGGGTCGATTTGCCATCAGCGGCTCCACTCGTTGCTCCCGCAGACGCAGCGTCGCCGCCACTTCCAACATCCGTGGTGTCCGCACCCTCGCCCAACTGCGTCTTCCACGCGTTCGCCTTGATCAGCGGGATCACGAGCGCCTTCTTCGCGTTGCCGTGCTCGTCGAACTCGACGTCCTGGCGCGCATTCGGGTCGAAGTCGGTCACGAACACCTTCTCGACCACGGGGCGCACCGTCGGCAGCGCGCTCGAGAACGCGCTCGCGATGGACGACGCGCCGCCGCCAGCAGAGGACGAAGGCGCGGCCGCCTGCAGCGCGGGCTTCTTGGTCTTTCTGAGCGAGAACCCGAGCTTCATTGCCGACCTGTTATAGTGCGTTGGAACTGGCAAACACCAAGCGTTCGAACGCCACATGTAACTGAAAAGGAATGGATGGGTTTTCCAACACGTAACAGACTCCCAGCGTCCTCTTTAGTGTGGTATATGGTCGACCACGCTATTTCGGAAAACGGTAATGGCTTTGGATCATCTGGAGTCAAAACAACTTTTCATTTTGCACGGTCGAGAACAAGTCGATACGCGAAGTGAAACACCAACGAAGGAAAACATGGCCCATGCGGAAGCAGCCCCGCGCACCAGCTCGATGGCGGAGCATCTTAAGCAACTGCCCCCGCGGCTGCCGAAGGAAGTGAACCTGAAAGAGCCTCTGCCGTCAATGGAACAAGTTGAGAAGCTTCTCCTCAGCTTTAACAGCGACACCCCTATTTTGGAATTCCTTTCTGAACTGCGTGATGTTCGCCCCCTAAGTGCACCTTTCGCATCGCACCCTATTACCCTTGAAACGGGAGACTTCTTCAAAGGTGTTCCGGTTACGGAAATCATGAAATCGTTCCTCAGGGACAACGGGAACAAGTTTGTTGGAGAACTGCTCCTGAAGCGAGCCTTTGGTGTTGTTCAGAAGCAACGGCAGGGAAATCTTCTGTTTACAGTGACCACGGAAGAAGCCCAAACTCAGCTTTTTGGACAAAAAATTAACATCATGGGAAAATCGTTCCGGTTCAAGTGCCCTTCCCCGTTTGCCAAGTGGTTCTTCTTGGACGTGACCGGCATCCCTAATTAGAGCACTGCGGAAGCTGTTGCAGTTGGTTTGGACAAGTTGAACGCCAGACCAATATACTTTTACCCATGCGCAATTGACTCGGTGACTGGTCTCAGCTCCTCGACTTGGAGATTCTATTTCCCGGTTGAATATGCCCCTCAAGCGCTCATGAAGAATGGATATATCATTCAAAATATCCACATGTCCGGCGAGAATTACCTTACTAGAGGAAAGGACTCCGAATCCCCACCGCTCTCTCAACGCGACAAGAGAACTCTCTACGGAATCAACATCTTCCGTGAATCACCGAAGCATGGATCCAAAGATGGAGGTAAGCGTAAAGCTACCCCTGAGGTGGTTGAAACGAATGATGTCACTGAGAGTATTCGAAGTGATATCTCGATAGGTAGCGCACGTGACGCCTCGGCGGACATCGGTGATGGTAGCACTGAGAGCAGTGCGGCTTGTACTGATGGGTCCGCGGACTTCAACATCGATGACCAAGTTGGTGGACAAACCAGTGGTAACACAAGTGTGTGC
>JAADVP010000648.1:0-16713 GCA_023335675.1 Globisporangium solare | reverse complement strand
GCGCATTGCACAAACAAAGGCACAGGCCTTTGTCCACAAGGTACGATCCGAAGGTGGTGTGTTCAACACTAAAGTAGGACACAACCGCACCTTCATGTAATGGCTTGGTATAGCCCGTTACAAAGCGGGACCTCCATCGCATACTGCTGGACCTCGCACACGTCCGCTTCCATGCACGTCACCACGTCGCCAACTTCCTGGTACGTGAACGAGTCAAACGTCTCGGGCGGGACGACAAAGTAAAGGCGCTTCGGCGTGTCTGGCGCGCCGAGGAGCCTCGCTGCATCACGGAGCTCTTCTTGGGTGTATGGACGTCGCTTGTGGCCATCCGCCACGCGATAAAGCGCATCCGGCTTGACAAGTGCGTCCACAGACCAGTTGAACGCGGTGGCAGCAGGCCGGTAATAGACGCCAGCATCCCTGACGCGCTCAGCACTTCGTCGTGATCGGTGATCACTACGGTTCGCAACACTGGTACTTCCAGGCTGTCTTCTTCTTTTCGGCTGAGGATGCGACGAATATACTTGAGCGATGCGTCTACGCACCAACGCAACAGAGAGACGGCTTGTTGATAGCAGGAATGACCATCACTCCACACGCTCACCCATGTTGTCTCGCCTTCATCCGAACTGACGATCCGACGAATACGAAACGTACCACCTCGTGGCAGCACAGCGTTCACGTAAGCTTCAAAGAAGTTGCCACGGAGCACTTGAAAGGCACCCATGCTGATCCGCACTGATCTCGAAGTCGCTAGGAGCTCGAACAATCGCTCCTTATCTTTCTCCAACAGCTTCTGTACACCTCATTGCGCACATATTCTGACGCAAGCACGAACTGGTCGCCCAGAAACGCATCATCAACGCACTTGCACAGCAACATAAGCAACGCGTCGTCGTCATCGCCATCCAGACTGCCGCACGTATCCACCGTTCATGACATCGAGAAGGATGGAACAACCTTCTTTCAGACTGGCTGAGAATTTAGAGCTTTTGCCTCCTAGTGTTTGATTTTGCAGTGACAGGGCGACATCACCATAACTAACCATTATTATTGAACCGGTATTGAACCGGTATTCCTATTTTGTGTTCGCTTTCGATGGCGGAGCTCAGCATCGTGCAGATCAGAAATTGGCACGAGACACCACGATGGCAGACGTGAAGGCGGACCCGAACTGCGTCGAGCCCGCGTGCAAGTCCAAGGTGGACATGTTCAAGAGCTTCATGGGCGGCGGCAGAGGCGCGTCTGCGAAAGCGTCTGGCACCCAGCGCGCCGCGCAAGAAGAGCCCGCGCTGCCCAAGGACTGTCCGCTGGGACGCGAGGACCTCGGCAACGCGACCTGGGGACTGGTGCACGGCGCTCGCTTCTGTTGGGGTGTGCTCGTATCCACGCACGCTGATCTAACATACCTGTCGATGCTTGACGTGATGTGTTAGCTCCACTCCATGGGCATCTACTATCCGGAGAAGCCCTCGAAGGAGTACCAGGAGAAGACCAAGACGTTCATCGAAGCGTTGGCGCTGATGTACCCATGTGTGCATTGCGCCGAGGATTTCCAGAACGAAGTCGAGAAGTCACCGCCAAAGTAAGTCGCCGCGCTTTTCCCTTTCTTTGTTAAACTTTTTGAAGCGCACATGTAACGTGACGCCGCCTGTGATTCTGGTGCGCAGAGTGGATTCTCGAACGAGCTTTTCCGTGTGGCTCTGCGAACAGCACAACATTGTCAACAAGAAGATCGGCAAGCCCGCGTTCCCATGTACAATGGAGAAACTAGACGAGCGATGGAAGAAAGGAAGGCCGGCGTGCTGGGGCGAAGATACCGACGACGAGGTGATCCCGTCGTCTCTTGGTCAAGACACGGATTGAGTCCATTTTGCACGCGGACGCATTGAACATGAGGTCAAGATAAACAAAAACAAAGCAACCCACAGCGTTGCATTTTCAGCTTGAATTCTTGCTCAAACGTCCCACAGGACGTTGTCATTTCTTGAGCGAGCGTGATTGGCATCGGTAATGCAATGCTCCGCACTCTTCATTGGGCGTTAGAATGCTACAATTCCTCACGCCCGTCTACTTTCTCGCACACTGCACAAAGAACCGAGACAAAGACAGCAATAGTCAGCTTTACCAAATAAAAAAACTAGTACCACTAGGCTTGTTAGCATACCTTTCAGCTCGGTGGAGCACACGCGATCGCGAGCTGGCGCAAAGTTGTTGAAGAACGCATGCGTCAACTCGTCTTCGTATTCCCCAACAAACGCAATGCACTTGAAAGCAATAGCACAAAAAAGCATACACACCATCGATAATGTCAGCTATAAGAAGGTCCCCTTGAAGCTGACGCGACCAAAGGTTCGCCTACCGTTTCCTTCAGAAGATTCTTATTCTTCTTGTTGGTCGACAGAAGCCGAAGCGGAATCTGGTCGCAGATATCATCAAGCACCTCGAGAATGCGGCCCTACAATACGCAAATGAAAAATGCGAGCACTTTGTTAGAATCAAGGCGACGGGATGTCTGTGTCGACCGTGTGCCATTCAGTGTTTGCACTCACCTCACTGCGCGAATACTTGACTTTCTTCTTCTCCTCGCTGATGCGGTACACGACATCAAGCTCGTAGTCATCCTGGGCACCGTTCCCAATATGCGCAAGTCAGCAAGTGGCATAAAACGCACAACGCACAGCATGGCCATGCTTGCGCATTCAACTCACTTGTGTGTTGTTCAACTGGGTCTCAATTTCGTGCACGATCGAGTTGCAGACTGTACAACCAAACCACACAGATACATGTCATCAACCTCCCTGTTACCAATACAATCGGCACATTGGCCTGTCAGAATCGCTAGGCAGGCGCACGCACTGCAGCAGGACGCAGGCTGGGTCTTGCCGCCGCATTCCAATTGGGCATAGCCGGCGGCAGCAAAGCGCTTGGAGTGGTCCCATCTGCACAATCGCCACCAAAGTGCCCAGCCGTCAGCACAAATCGAATGGCATTTACGTCGCAGCGCCATCGTCCACATGGACACACACAGGCCATCAAGCGCGCTCTGCGTGCTTCCTACCTGCTTGTCCACGCGCGCGCCGCGTGGAGAGCGAGCGCCAGCGCCAGCGCGAGCGACGTCGCGCGCATTTGTCCAACGTAAGTTGTTACTACTACAGTATTGGAGTCGAGTGTGTGAGTTTTGTGATGGCCATGAGGTTTTATTCTCGCCAAAAACCTCATCTTGAAGTTGAACCTCTGGAATCTGATTCGAGCGGATAAGATTTCGAAGGTAATTCTAGAAACCGCATCCAAAAGATCCACGTGGCTGCCTCCGAACGGACGCGCAAAACTGGACCAGCAGAGCGATCTTTTGGGCAGATCCGCGCAGAATCTGGATCTGAAATCCTAGTTTGGCGCTCGATAGAGCGTGGCGATTGCTGAGCGACTGGTCGTACTACGAACCTTCGAGAATGGGCACGAAGCAGCCTCTAACTAGGACAACACTGCGATCGCGCGCTGTGCGAGTTGCCGCCAGCTCACGATCCCCGTTTTCCCACTTGACAGCGATCTTCCACGTTTTTTTGGTTGGCTGCCGTACAGTCAGACAGATATGCAGACAGTACTGTATTGGTTTGAAACGCATTAAGCCCAAAATACTATACATACTAATTTGGGTACCATTGAAACTAGGATCCAGCCTGAAAATCCTGCTCCAGCGTGCGGCTGCGATTTCGCTGTTTTTCGATTTTCGATGTTTCCGTTAATTTGGGTTGCGCCTTCACTGTTTTGGGTCGCGACCGAAAGCAAAGGTTCAAGCGGGTCGGCTGCACTCATTCTGGATTTGGCGGCCAAGTTCAAACACCAAGTGCGCGCGCGACGTCAGGATCTCCTCAAGACCACGCGCAGACGAAGACCCACATGGCAAAGCAGAGAGGATCGCGGCTCTGGCTGTCGCTGCTGCTACTGGCGGCGCTCGCGCTCTGCCACTCGAGCGTGCACGTCGGCACCAACGCCGAGGTCTCCATCGAGACGGAAGGCGTCGTCGGGTGAGTGCTTTGACTTCTACACATGCTTGCTGCTGTGATGCCTGATTGCTTACTCACGCTTGGGGTTTTCTGCTAACTGGTCTGTAGAAGAACGCCGTCGTTGACTGTTGATGAGCTCGATACGGTGCAAGCGAACGGCGAACAGTTTGAGTTCCAAGCTGAAGTGTCGCGACTGATGGACATTTTGATCAACTCGTTGTACAAGACAAAGGAAATTTTCCTTCGCGAACTCATCTCGAACGCGTCGGATGCGCTCGACAAGATCCGTTTCCTCGCGCTGTCCAACGACAAGCTGCTCGGAAAGGTCAAGGACCTGGACATCCGTATCAGCTTTGACAAGGATGCCAAGACGCTGACCATTCGTGATTCGGGTGTCGGCATGACCAAGAAGGACCTGGTTGCGAATCTGGGTACGGTTGCCAAATCCGGTACGGCAAACTTCGTTGAGAAGATGCAAAGAAGCGGTGATGCGAACTTGATCGGCCAGTTTGGCGTCGGCTTCTACTCGGTGTACCTCGTGGCCGATCGAGTACGTGTCGTGTCCAAGAACAACAACGACGATCAATACATCTGGGAATCGGATGCGAATGCGTCGTTCACGGTCGCGAAAGACCCTCACGGCAACACTCTCGGTCGCGGTACTGAGATCATGTTGTTCTTGAAAGATGACGCCAAAGAGTTCCAAAATCAGGACAAGCTCAAGGGATTAGTGTCCCGCTACAGCGAGTTCATCACGTTCCCGATTTACGTGAACGCGAGCTCCACTGAAACGTACGAAGTCGAAGACGAGGAAGCGGTCGAATCAGAAGCGGACGCAGACGCTGACAAGAGCGAAGACAACGAGGAGCTCGAAGCGAAGGAGGAAGACGCGACCCCAGCAAAGAAGACCAAGACCGAGACCCGCACCGTGTGGAACTGGGAGCGCGTGAATGAAGTTAAGGCAATCTGGATGCGACCAAAGGAAGATATCTCGGATGACGAGTACCACAGCTTCTACAAGTCGCTAAAGAAAGGGAGCCAGGACCCATTGACTTGGATCCACTTCAAGGCGGAAGGCGAAATTGAGTTCAAGTCGATCTTGTACATTCCTGGAAAGGCGCCTCACGACCTGTACTCACGCTTTGAGAACAAGAACGCTGACATCAAGTTGTATGTGCGTAAGGTGCTGATCTCGGATGATTTTGAAGACCTCTTGCCTCGATACTTGAACTTTATCGTTGGTGTTGTCGACTCGGACGATTTGCCAATCAACGTTTCTCGTGAAACCCTGCAAGAAAACAAGATTTTGCGTGTGATAAAGAAGAAATTGGTGCGCAAGGTGCTGGAGATGTTGCGTAAGCTCGCTGAAGAGGGAGGTGAAGCGAATGACGACGGTGAAGATGATGACGAAGAAGACGAATCGGAGGTTGCGGACAAGAAGTCCAAGGGCGAAGTCAAGGCGAACGGTGGAGAAGACGAGGAGGATGAGACGAACGAAGAGTACGGCAAGTTTTGGGAATCGTTTGGAAAGAACATCAAGCTCGGTGTCATGGACGACTCGGCCAACCGCGGTAAACTGGCAAAGCTGCTGCGCTTCAAATCCAACAAGAGCGACGGAAAGTGGATCTCGCTGGATCAATACGTGTCCCGTATGAAGGACTGGCAAGACTCGATTTACTACATTGCTGGTGAAAGCATTGAAGCGTGCCAGAAGTCGCCTTTCTTGGAGCAGATCAAGGCGAAGGACCTGGAAGTTCTCTACTTCGTTGATACCCTTGACGAGTACACTGTGCAGCACATGCCTAAGTTTGAGAGCAAGAAGTTCACGTCCATCTCGAAGGAAGGCATCAAGTTTGGTGACGAAGACAAAAAACTCGTGCAGAAGCGCGACAAGCTGTATGCCGAAAAGTTCCAGACGCTTACCGACGGACTCAAGAAATTGTACGCGGACAAGATCTCCAAGGTGACGATGTCTCAGCGCGTTGTGGATTCTCCAGCTGTCATGGTGACGTCGCAATGGGGCTACTCTGCGAACATGCAGCGTATCATGAAGGCACAGACGTTTGCTGACCGTCATGGTGGCCTCAACAGCGGCGCAAGCTCAGCGATCTTGGAGCTGAACCCTCGCCACCCAATCATCTCGAAGCTCAACCAGTTGGTGGCTGACAAGCCGGACGACGAAGAAACCAAAGATCTGGCATGGCTCTTGTATGACGCGGCTTTGGTGAACTCTGGCTTTGACATGAACGATTTCGACCATTTCGCGGCTCGCGTGTACCGCATCATGAAGGGAAGCATGGGCTTAGAGAATTTGGAGCTGGAGCCAGAGATCGAAATGCCAGCGGAAGAAGAGCCATCGGCCGAGGAGGAGGAAGAGACCGAGAATCTGGATGAAGCGGAGCCGATTGTGGACGAAAAAGACGAGCTGTAGGCGCTTGAAGTTGGCAGAAAGTGCAAGCAATGTGTTGGCGTACGTTTGGATTCAAATTCATGTTCTTTTTTTTTTTCAAACTGGACATCGTTTTTGCTATTTTCAAGATGGCACACTTCATGCAAGAGTTTGTTTTATTGTGCGTCACTACTCTAAGCCACTCGCTGTTATTGATTCAGGCTAAACCCTCCGCCGACAAAGCGATTGGAGGACGCGATCGCGAGCTGTCGCTGCGCTTCTGTCGGATTTGATCTGCTCCCGGCACCAGACTTGTTCATGCCGCCACTGCTACTGTTGTTGCTGCCAGGCAGATTCGGCAGCTGGTACTGATTGGGAGCTCCTGGTGCTGTTCCCTGCGGAAGTGGCGGCTGTCGCGTCACGACGACCGGGTTCTTGTCTTTCATTTTCTCCTCCAGCTTCTTGTAGTACTTGCGCTTGAACTCGTGCAGCTCCTGCGCCAGACGCTCGATCTCGAACTTGAGCTCGTTCTCCTTGGACTGGAACATGTTCTGCTCGCTCAGCAGACTCTTGAGCTGCTTTTCCTTCTCGCGCACGACCTGCTGGTACCAACTCAGCTGCTCAGCAACCTCGGGCCCTGGCTGCCGCGCCAAGATGGTCTTGAGCTCCTGGTACAGCTTTTCCTTTTCCTGGTTCACCAGGTCCTTCTCGACGACTTCCTCGGTCTTTTGGATCAGCCGCTTCTGTAGCGTCTGGATCTTCTGCAACAACTCGTATGTCGCCGGGTCGCTTCCTTCCAGCTTTCGCCACCGATGCACGTTCATCGGATTCTCCAGCTCCTCCGACAGAGCCTTGACTTTGGTTTCCTCCTGCAAGAGCTCGCGCTGCAGGTGGTACACTTCCCGCTTCAGCTCGTCCGATTGGCCGACTTGGTGCTTCGCAATGTAAAGCTCCCGCTTCAAGTCTGTGATCTTCAGCTTCAGCACGCGGATGTCCTGCATGCGCTCTTGATACTGCGCTTCGCCCTTGCTCAGCGTCGACTGCTGGATCTTGAGCTTCTCATACAGCAATGCGAGCTCGTCGTTTCGACGTATCAGCTGGGTGCCGAGAATGTCCCGCTCGTTGATCACTTGGTCGTACTCTTTGCGCTGCTCCAGCGCTTCTTCGTCCATGTGGCGGATCATCGTCGTCAGCTTTCGGATCTCTGCGTCCTGGTTGTTGATGGCCTCCTCGTTGATTGCCAGCAGCGTGCGCAACCGCGCCAGTTCGTTCTTGCGCTGCTCCTTTTGCTTCTCGACCTTTTGGTGGTCAAAGTGCTCTTTCACGAGCGCCACGTCTTTCGCAGACACTCCCTCCTTGAGCTGCTCGATCTGGTGGTTCATGATCTTGAACTTGCGCTTCATCTCGGCGATCTCGTCCTGACTCTCGATCAGGTTCTTGCTGTACAGGTTGCGTTCGCTTCGAACGGCTTCGTACAGTTGCTGCTGCTTCAGCTTGTTTTCTCCCTCGTTCACTTTCTTCTGCATCTCGTGGATCCGCATTTCCTTCAACTTGACTTCTTCCTCCGACTGCAAGTACAGCTTCCGCTGCTCCGACGCCTCCATGCCGTATTTCTCGCGCTTTTCCTCCAGTTGGTAGATCAGCTTCCGCTGCTTCGCGGCCTCTTGCTTGAACCCCGCGAGTTCTTGCTCCAGGTTCTTCGCGACTCGCTCGCTCGTCTTGATCTCATCCTGCGCCTTGCACACTTTTGCTTCGGATTTCTGCACGTTCTTCAGTTGCATCGTCTTTTCTCTTTCGAGCGCCTCGATCTCGGTTTTCTGGTGGTCCTCGTTGATTTTGTCATTGTCCAAGTCGCGCTGCAGACTCTTGATTTGCATTTGCAGCACAAGCTTCGCGGTGTGCTCGTCTTCGAGCTTCTCTTCCAGTTCCTGAATATTGCGCTTTTCTTTGTCGATCTTCCGCTCGGCCATGGCTTTCTCGAGCCGCGTGCGATTGGCCTCGTCCTGCTTCAGTTTCAGATCGTTCTCCAAGTTCCGTCGCTCGACTTCCAACTGCATCGTCTTGTCGTTTTGCTCGTTCAGCAAGTCCGTCAGCTTTTGTGTCCGACTAAACAGCGCTTCGTAGTCACGAACGTATTTATCCATTGTGCCCCGGGCCTCAGCGAGCTGCTTCTCCAGGGTCTGCGCCATTGTCTGCGCCTTCGTGAGATCCGTCGTGCATTGCGCCTGCTTTTGCGTTTTCTTCTCAAGCTTTCCTTTCACATCCTTGATTTCCTTGTCCAGCCTCTCTTTTCGTCGCAACTCGCGTTCTTGTTCAGCCTATTGCAAAAAAAAGAACCAAGTTAGCTCTACTCTGTGGTGGTACTAAAGTACACACAAACGAAGAAAACAAACTGGAGCAACAACGTACTGCTTTCATGGCCAGTTGGTCCTTCAACGCCTGAATCTCGTTTTTCTGGTTGGTTGCGTTCTGTTCCATGTCATTCAGCCGTTTATGGAGCTCCTGGGTGCGGTCGTGGTCCTTCTTCGCATTCGCTTCGTGCTCTTCGTTCGAGCGCGCGAGCTCTTCTTTCGAGCGCATCACTTCTTTCAGCATATTTTCCTGACCGACGCTGAGTCCGGCGCCCTGCTCCACGAGCCGACTCAGGTTGTTGATCTCGTCTTTCAGTTGCTGGATGGTCTCCTTGGCTCGAATCTCCTTTTCATGGGACGCATTGACCATTTTCCACGCCTTCTCCATCTCCTTCTTCAGCGACGCGATGCTCGCTTGGTCCTCTTGCGAGAGTTTGAGCGCGGTCTGCACCTTGGCGGCATTGATGATCTCAGCGTTCAGTTCTCGGCATTTCTTGATCAGCTTCTTCTCCTGGCCATTCGACTTTTTCAGCGCGCGATGCAGCTTTTCGTATTCGAGGCGAAAACGCTCGAGACTCTTGTCGCCAGCAAGTTCGGCCAGCACTTCCTGGAAATCGTTCTCCAAGGTTTCAAGCGATGCCCCCTCGAGCGATGGGTCGTCCAGCAATTCGGAGTCATATGGAAGCGCGTCGTGCGTATCCAGCTTGCTTATGGCGCATCGACAGACGCCAGCGCCACCTTCCCCAGCGCGTGCGTTGACTCGCGGATCGCTCACCACACTTTGCTTGCTCGCTGCCCCGAATGCCTTGAGACTCAATGCTTGTGGTTTCTTGCCCAGGCTTTTTGCTTATTTTGGGGGGTGCATCCCCAAACTTGCCCTCATATTTATAGCTCCCCATCTTTTCCAACATTGCTTGGAATGGGTTTTCACTGAGCATCACTGCGTTGTTGAGTGAGCATGGAGATACGCACAATGAGCGAGTGGGTGTGTATTATGAAGCTTACTGCTGGACATCCCAGATCTCCACAAACAGCTCTATCACATCGGCGAGGCGCATGCGCTGCGGCAGATCGAACGTGCGGCGAACGGAGGACAGTCCATCGAAGAGGAGATGGCTCGGCACGGGGAGCGGTACTGGTGGCCTTCATGCACAGCGTAGCAACAAATTAACAACACGGCCACGAGCAGTAGGCAACGAGCACTACATACCTAGCTTGCGTCGGAGTGATCCATTTGGTTCTTGTGTCTTGCCAAGTCTTGAGTCCGATGTTGAAAAACGGGCCGTTGCGGCCCTGCGGCCACCATGGATCACCGTCGCTGGTCCCTGCTGCGATGCGGAAGCGGTGCAAGTGGATGACCAGCCAGTCGAGGATCTCAGCAATGGCCTGCGTCGCCGCATCTTCGTCCGTGATGTACGAAAATGCAAACCCTTTGCCCTGGTTTGCGAACACGCGGGTCCGCAATTGGGGCGACTCCTCGTTCTCTCTCGCAGGGAACGCGTCCAAGAGCTTCTGGTACTAACATTGAAGAGAGAGTCGATGCGCACGCACACAGTGGTTAGTAACTGCAACAAAGATGCAGGCACGCAATAGAGAAGAACGTACTGCTTCTGACGTGGCGTACGGGTTCTTGCCTCCAACGAGCACAAGCATCGGGGGCGAGTCTGGTGCGTTTTCAGGCGTTGCCCATGTCAGATTTCCATTCGGGCACATCATGATCGAGCAATCCAGGAAGCTCGGCTTCTCGACCGACATCTTGATCGCGAGATCCGCACCGGCACCGACACCGCAGAGCGCCACGCGCTGGATATCCTGCTTCTGCTTCAAGTACAAAACTGCCTGCTCCACGACCTCCATCTGCTGTGCGGGATCGCTCGCGCCGCTGTTGAACACGCTGAGCACGAGCACCTTGTAGCCTTGTTCAGCCAACTTGTCTGCAAACGAGATGCTGGCGAGCCCGAACTGGTCGAGCACGCTGCCAGTCTGCGGCGCCACGTGCTGCGCGAATTCGCGACTGAGCAGCCGCATCTGGTCGGCCACGAACACGACGCCGGTCACGACGCGGCCAATGTGCGCGGCGGGGGTCACGAGGTACGCCTTCTGAAGCGGCGGCGCGGCGGCGTCGGCGTGTGCGTGCGGCGTGTGGTTGAGGGGGAACTGCATGGTCGCGCCGGCACCCGCGAAGAGCATCCTCGGCCGCGCGACTTCGGCCATGCGTGCAGCTTCGAAGGAGAATGGGGGACGGAAGAAAAAAGAGGCGCGCTGTATTCACGGACAAGAGAAATCGCGGTGTCCGTAAATAACACCAAAGATGGCAACCGGAAACACGAGGAAAGTAGACTGCACCTTGGTTTATCTGGTATTTTGAACAGTGACATCGCTATAATTGGTCAAAATAAATACTTCTGAATAGAGCTCTGCGTCTGTAAACACAGGGAGGCGGTCAAACAGTAGCAAACTCGCGAGCGTGAGCCACGTCAGTGTGTTGCCGCTTGAGGGGGGCCGTGGTCACAACACACAGTGGTCACACGGGTTGCTGCTTGCGGGCAGAAGGGCATACTGAAAGCAAGTGCTCGCCTCTCCTGGAACAACGAGACGCTCTCGTGGCCGGCCGGCCCCTCCCGAAAGGAAGATCACACACGAAGTGGAACAGAAGCAGCAGCATGAGCGACGCCAAGAAGCAGACGACGGTGCGTGCGTGTCTATCGATGCACCGCTAGTGCGAGTGTGTGTGTGTTTTCTCCTCTGAACTGGCGCTAACTCTGGGCCGCATGCAAAATGCGCAGACGGCAGACATGCCATGGGAGACGGAGGCCGGCGCGCGCAAGATGGCGGACCTGCTCCGCGGGCGCAAAGGGATGCCCGTGCGCCAGGCGATCGAGATCGGCAAGCGCGTCGAGTACTTCCGCGGCGACAAGCTCGCGTCGTTCCTGCTCGCGAGCTCGACCGCGAAGAAGCTCTTTCCGGACTTAAAGACGAAAGAGCAAGTGCGCTCGGTCGGCCACGCGCTCGTGCAGCACGGATACATCCACCGATCAGACCGCGACGCGAAGAACAGAAAGCTGCTGACGCCGTCGGGCAACCATGACTTCCTCCCGGAAGGCTACTACACGTGGATGTACGAGGGCTCCAAGACGCTGCGCAACATCCTGACCGCGCTATTGATCATTGGCTTTTTGGTGGTGGTGTGCTTCCCCATTTGGCCGCAGTGGGCGAAACTGGCGTCGTGGTACCTGTCGGTGACGTTTTTGATCTTCATCGCGGTGTTTGTGGTCGTGCGTCTCATCGTGTTCTTCGTGATGTGGATGATCGGATACGAGTACTGGTTCCTGCCCAACATCTTTGACGACGACCTCTCGGTCGCCGACTCGTTCCGTCCGCTATACTCGCTGCGCGCCACCGAGGCGTCGGAGCGCATCTACCGTCTCGCTGCTATCATCGCGTTCGCCGTGTTCTGCGTCTGGGTGAAGAACCAGCCAACGGATTTCGACGACTACATGGAGCTCACGAAGCAGTTCACGGACGATATCTACAGCGGCAAGCTGCTGTCGGATATGTCCCAGAAGGACCAGGACAACATTGACAAGGTGAAGGTGCCCGACCTGAACGACCTGCTCAAGGAGGAGGACGAGGAGGACGACTACGAGGACCAGGACTCCAAGTTTTCGAAGATGTTAGAGGAGGAGGATGACGACGAACTAGACCGCGAGCTGTAGTTGGTAGACGAGCGAGCGCCTGCCACTTTATGAAATGCCGCAATCCATTTTCGTTTTTTTTCGTACCTCTTCGCGTCATGAAGTTCAAAGAGATACTGTTGTTGTTACCGCCAAAAGCGGGGGTTCTACCAGCTGTATATAGTATACAGTATACAGTATACCCAACTCTTCCTTTCCCACAATTATAACAGAGCTCTTGCGAGACAAGCAGGCGGCCACCATGGCGATGAACTTTTGGCACTCGACGCACTAGTGAGTGGCAGCGTCCGCGCACGGCGGCAGCGCAGCACGTGTGCTAATGACGCGTTGCTTGTTGCGGTGTCTGCGCAGCTTATACTGGATGAAAGACGTGACGAGAAGCGACCTGCGCAAGAGGAACTTGCTTGACCGCAAGCACTTGACCGACGATGAGATCGACAGCATCCACCTGGCGAATATCTCGCGTACGTACTCGTGCGCTTCATTGTGTGCGCACATGGGATGCAATAGTCTGACAATCTGTGGATGCCGCCATGTGCCGACAGTGCTGGAAGAGATCGGACCGCGCCTGCGAGTGCGCCAGATCATTATTTATACGGCGATCATCTTCTACCGCCGCTTCTACCAGACGTACGCCGCAAACGCGTGCGAATGGACATGCGCAGAGTGCTTTCATTGACGCTCGTGTTGTTGGTGCGTGTTTGCAGCCAGAGCTTCGTGAACTTCGATCCGCACTTGGTGGTCGGAACCGTGTTTTTCCTCGCGTCCAAGGTCGAAGAGAGCCAATTGTCGTTGGCCACGGTCGCGTCAGTGCTCCACCACTACACGACAAGTACGTTCTGCTGCTCCCAAATGTTAGGATTTTGAGCAAGTGGGTGATGGGAGTGTGTTGATGCCAACTCACTGTGGCTCCTGCCCGCTCTTCCGCAGCGGGCGTGGACGAAGACGAGGCCATGTACACCTTCCAGGACAAGGACATTCTCGAGTGCGAGTTTTACGTCGTGGAGGCGCTGCAGTTCGACCTGATCCTGCACCATCCGTTCCCGTCGCTGCTGCAGTATGTGGAGCCTGCATTCCTGTAGTTTGAATCGCACCGGTTTCGCACGCAAGAAATGGCCGTTCATGGACCGACTTTCGTCTGCTTGTATCAGGTTCCTCGACGAATTTGAAATCCACGAAGAGTGCCTCCAGTTTGCATGGTTTGTTGCTTATTAACAAGCAAACAGTCCTGTAATCATGCTCAGCCTGCGTCTGACGCCATGCTGTTCAATTCCATGCAGGCAGCTGGTGCAGTACTCGTACCGCACCGACATCATCCTGCTGCACCCGCCGTTCATGGTCGCGTACGCGGCGGCGTACATCTCATGCATGGAGGCCGGGTACGATGCGGCGCACGTGTTTGCGAGCGTGAACATCAAGAAGGAGCTGTTGCTGAAGATCGTGCGCGAGTTCCAAGAGGCGTTCGAGGAAGAGAAGCGCTTGTATCAGGTGCAGCCCGCGGCACTCGAGAAGCTCGAGGAGCTCATCCCCGACCCATCGGCTGCAGACGCGAATGCCGATGCAGCGCCTACCGCAGCTGCCGACAAGTCGTAAATGCAACGAACGTGTGTGTGTGTGTGTGTGTGTGTGGATGGGAGAATAGGGGTTGTTTGCACACAATGCATGAATGGAGCCGCGGACGCCTCTGAAAAGCAGCAACGCTTTCCATAAGTTGAGATGATTGTGACTGGTTCGCGTGTCTTCGCCGAATAATTGATACATCCAATCAAAACACTTGTACCAGAAATCTCCAATCAATTAAACATCCACCAACATGAACAAGAAGTGTTTGCTTTCTTTTGCAGAATTGTTTGATTGTATTCCTTTTTATTGTGTTGGTGTACCAAAAGGTATTTGATGTTTTTTATTGCCGCAATACAGCAAAAATAATTGTTTTTACCTCTTTTATCATAGATTTGTTTATTGCTTTTTTGATTATCTGAAAATGCAGACAACACTCGGATCAGTGCTCTGAAGAGAGCTCAGGCACATGGGGAAAAGCAGCAGGATAGATGGGGAGCTGGGCGACGAAGACTGCGCGGACTCTTGTACGGCTCCACCGCAGTCAGCGATGGCGAAAACACGTGAAAACCGAAGCGTGCGAAACATGTTTGTCGCGCGCATTTGTTCAGACAGAACGAGCGTGACCTACGTCTTTACTCTCTTCGTTGGAGCTCCGCTGTCGCCCTTCGGTGCCTCTTGCTGCTTCTGCTCCATGTAGTGCTGCTCCAGAAGCACCAGCTTGTCGAGAGCTTCCGCTGCAGTAGGCCGTTGGGACGGATTGTCGTGCATCAACTGCTCCCTGAACGCTGTTCTCTCTCCTCCCAAGTCGAACCAACATTCACGCACCCTGCTCCCGCTCGTATGGATCAGATAACCCACTGACCACATGTCGACCGCAGTGGTGTGGTGGCCCTCGCGATGGATCTCCGGGGCGTGCTCTTCTTTACTTAAATACCGACCGCTCGACGCGTCCTGGGGACTCGGGGCCGCGTCATCGAAGTCAATGAGGAACCACGAGTCCGAGCCGTCACGGCGCTTGATGACGTTCGACCATCGAATATCACGATGCATCCACGAGGCCTCGTGCAACTTCACCAGAGCCGACAGAACATCTCGAAGTGCGTGGAACAAGTCCCCGAGACTAGATGGCTTCGTATCCGTACCACGCGGTTCGAAATCCAGTCGCCGGTTCCACTCGTCTGCCATAACCAACCGGTCGACATTGGGAACCTGATTGCGTTTTAGAATCACATACAGTTGCAGCAAACGCTCCGCCACGTCGTTGAATGTAGCCGCATCTGGGAAGATTTTCACCACGCGGGTCGGCTCGAGCCGTACTTCAACACCGTTTGATTGGATCACACGCTTATATTCATCTCGCCCGCTCGCAGGACACAGACTCGCAATGCTTCGTAACAGTCGAGAGATGTGGAGGATGGCCAGCAGAAACCGGAAGCGTTCTCCAAGTTTGTTCAGACCAAACGATCCCAAATCAACTGTGTCCACCTGACCCAACGCGCTGTTGCGCACGATCGCGTACAAGTGGGCCCTGAAGTCGACGGATGCATACCCGAACAAGTAGGGCACGTCGCCATAGGTCCAAGTGAGCGTTTCACAGAGTTCTCGGCGCGACGCCTCCACGTCAGTCCCTGGAGCTTGTTCCTTTCCACGCAAGACGGCGACCGAGCCCACAGTAAACAAGAAATCTGGGCGATTTAATCCCGTTGAGTCGTGTCGATTCGGGATTCGCACGCTTTGTCCAGTCGGAGAGAGCACAGTATTCAAAACATTGCGGATGTGTATGTCCCAGAACCAGCGAAGCAAATCCACTCCATCACCTGGGTCGGCATTATAAACCACGCGATGGATTATCATGTAGATCAAAACCAGGCACGGCGTGGGTGTTGCGGTCGTAAACAGCTTGGAAAGCTGGTGTGCTTCCGTTCGCGTCCGTGTTTCCGTCCAATCGGTAAGAAAAGACTGGCGCACTCCGATTTTCACGGGAAGGTCCTGTTGGACGAAAGCTGCCAGATCTCCAACCGAAGGCAACTCGTGCGAAGGAACCTCGGTCAGGCGGAATGCGCTCAGCCAAGCCATGGATGAGCCGTTGTCCTCTTCATAAGTAGGAATTCCAGGGGACGCCGTTACGCTTGGCAGATCGCGAATGTCCACCAGCACGTGAATGTCTTCTTCGCATGGCGCGAAGTTCTTGCCAAAGTGGACTTGATTATCGATGCGCAGTGTCTCGTCCATCTCCTCAGTCATCAGAGCCGCGACACCGTCAGGGACCTCCCCTTTTTCCACTGCAACCACATCGGGATCTCGATAAGTCAGCCACGCATGGTTCCTCTTCGCCAGGTAGAGGCGCAATTGGTCGGCATCCACAGACTTCAGATCGCTCGCATTCTTTTGCTTGATAGCGTCCTTTAAGTCGCCTGCCGTGTCGCTCTCGTCGATGTCCACAGAGAACGCGCTGCCGCTCCCGCCGACAAAGACGCACAAGAGCTTCACCATTGCTGGCTCCTTTTGGCAACTGCTTCATCGATTACTTTTGCACTTGTGTTGTGATGGAATATGACATATATTGGATGGACTACGTTAACCGCGGGCTCAACGGTAGCATGCATCGAGAGGTGGTCGCATACGTCAAGACCACTGGAGTCGCAACTGTGCTGTCTGAAGTTTCAAAGTCGTGCTCTCAGCGGTCATTTTTGTTCAAATGCATTGTT
>JAADVP010000647.1:0-16726 GCA_023335675.1 Globisporangium solare | reverse complement strand
GCAGGAGCGGCAAAAAGGCCAGGCCAAGCAAGTTAATCACATAGCGGATGATGAGCACGTACGTGACGTCCCAGCGGACTTCGTTCGTGTCAAGCGCAATATCGGCACTGGTGACCTTGAATCCAGCGTCAACGTTCTTTGTGATCGTACTCGCGAATGGACCCGACAAGTTGCCGACTGTGGTCATGAGACCGTAAATGGCTCCCTCGTGGCCTTCACTGGCGAGCTCCACGACGACGTAGGTGGAGATGATGAAACCCATTCCGTTTGGCAACTGCTCAAGGATTGGGACCCCAAGCCAGAACCACTGGTTGCGGTACACATCCCACGTGGTCAAAAAGGTCACGATCGCGTCCAAGAAGGTGATCGCAACGAGCGTGATAGCGTGCATCCACCGCCAGTTCCAGTGGAGACCGTACTTGCCGACACAGAAGAGCGTGATGGCGTAGATCGTATTGCCGACGATGGTGAGCACTCGATCGTTCAATGGAGTCGCCTTGGCCCACAGTTTTTGCATCGGGTCTGAGCTCGTGATCGTAAAGTTTTCGAAGATGCCAGAAAAGAACTTGTACGCAATGACTTGGTAGATTGGACGCATCTTGAGCAGCTCCCAGAATTCTCTGATGTAGTTAAAGAAGTCGACGCCTGGGTGCTTCTCTTCCTTGATGAAGAACCACGTGATGGGGATCACAGGCAAGCAGAAGATCGCCAGGATCAGCATGAGTTGTGGGAAGCTGATCGAAAAATCAAAGTCGCCGCCGTAGTCTTCGCCGTTGAACGCGAATCCAGTCAAGATGCTCGAGATGGTCACGAACACCGTGCGCATCAAGTAGATGGTCGTTTGCGTCGTGCCGCGAACCGATTCGGGTTCACGTTGAGCGAGCTCGACGACCACGGCATCTGCAGCCACGTCGGCGCCAACATATCCGACGGCGGCAAGCATCATCATGATGATGAACTTACCACCCGTATTTGGCGCGTTGAGGTTGTAGTACAAGTGCTTGTCAGCGTCAGGGATCGTGGACGCCTTGAGCTCCGAGTACTTGCGTTCCAGGTAGTACGGCTTGCCGACCTTCATGAACGCCATGATCAAGAGCATCAGGAAGCACACGAACCAGCCAGTCATCATGAACGGGCGGCGACGGTAGCCAAAGATCGGGAAACAGTCCGAGAGGATGCCGTACACGAACTTGAACGACCATGGAAACGTCAGCAGCACGCGCGCCGAGACAACCTGGGTGCCTTCCATGTGAAGGTAGTTGTTGAGGAACGGGTAGACGGTACCAGGAAGCGTGCCGTAGATCATACCAACAGCCATGTACTGGACCATGAGACCGACATAGTCTTTTCCCCAGATTTCTGGTCTTCCTCCTGCACGGAGTGCGCCGCTCTCAATGTCGATAGCCTCTAGCTCCTTCTCGTTCGGAGTCTTGTTGATCGCGTAGTTGTCGCCAGGCTTTTCCTTTGAAGCTGAAAGGTACGAGACGCGCTCGTACAACACCGCGTTCTTATCGACCATGCTTGCAAACTTGTCGTGTGACTCTCAGAGGTTGGGCTGTTGCTGATTGTTTGAGAGCTGTCAAATGCGAGAATGACACATGAAAACAAAAGGTTGAAGACTTCGGGGGGAGGGGGGGGTCTTCACCACCTACAGGGGCTCCTACTTGGGCGCCAAGTGCATCTCTGGAGTATACTGTACACCACTTGCTGTTTGTCCGGTGATTTGTATTCCCTTGGAGGTGGTACAGCATGGGTGCAAGTAGACGCCCACCAGGAAAATGATCTCTACCGATGGTGTGGTCACTGGGCCAATCCCAAGTCCAGAGAGATTTGTGTCACTCTTTATAATGTAGTTCTTTTTCCGGGGCAAGAGGGATCGTGTGGGATTGGAACGTGGGCCCGCGTCGCTGGATCATCCACAGGCACCTCCAACTTGGAGTCCAAGAGTCTCTTGACAAGAGACAGACGTGGCAGATGCACCAATGAGCGGCCTCGCACGGACAGCGTAGTCCTCCACGTTCCGCTTTTGCGCGCAAATGGCTGCTTGGTGTTCGCGTTATGCACGTCCTTTGACCACGAGATCATTTGAATGCGTGCTGTACTACTGTAATGCGCTCTCTATGATATAATACAGGGTTTGAATGTCTTCAGAACCCTCGAAGAGTGTGAACGCTCACATTCGTACAGTAGAGCTATGGGTGCACAACATGTGCATCTAGGCAAGCCCACCTCAGACGAGTTATGTTTCACATGCTATCAGCCAACAAGATTGACGTGGGGTCTTCTTCAGAAATGCGCCATTGCGCAAACGCTAGATGCACGCGGTACACATCAAGAGGCTTGATGGCCGTCACTGCTAACCCGACATCTCATTGGCTGCTGCTCGCGTTCTGAAGATGTGCTATAAATTGAAGATTTGCGTGCAGTAGACCCAAAACTGTTGAGTTGATTGGAGTTCTCGGCATCATTATGATCCGCCAGGATTACAAACGAAGAGCTTTGCTGTTAACGTGACCCGAGTCACCCAGCTATGATCGATGCGCTGCGCTTTGGTGCTCTGACTTTGAGGAGCTTGGGAACTGCTGGTCACTGCTTTCCCGAGATTCTATTGGCAGGCGGCGATGATGTTGCAAGATCAGGATATTCCCTCAAGAGTGTCCCGAATCAGCTACCGTGTCACTACTGCCATTCGCCTGCGAAGTTTCTAACGCCGACAGCTTGTCATAGAGCAAAACTGCATGCACTTTGCTCGCTTTGGTGATTGTTGCTTGTTTACCAAGGATCGTTGCATTCTCCAGGCTCAAGGTTGTTGTTGCGTGGTCACACGCTAGTCTGCAGTTCATTGACTAACTGCAAAAAGCCTCTGAGTAGACGAAAGAGACATTCCCCATGCCTTCACAATCTGAAACGCACTGGTGAAAAATTAAAAAAAAAAGTATCGACGCGTCAGGATCACGAACCCCTGAGCCAAAGGTGGAAACAAACGAAGAATGCATGACATGCGCATCTTGGCGCCATTACCGCGACTGCATGATGGAGACTGTGTTCGAGAGACAGCTTCGCGGTGCCGTTTATCATCAAATCTTTTTTTTGCCTCTTTCAGCCGGTGAGGTGATCCCACAATATGCTGAATTGACTGGGGATGCTAGGATAACCCACTTTTAACGGCAAAAATCTGGTCTTTTATTTATTTCGTGTGCTATTTGTTGCATGCAATTTTTTAGCATCACGTTCCAAAAAGGGGTGTTATACTCATTATTGGCACAAAATGAGGTAAAGTCGCTCCGCAGCATTATATAATTGTTTCAGACAATCAATGTTTTCAATCACACCCGTCCTGTTTTGGGGGCACATCTGTGTGTGACTGCTTCACGCCCCTCATCTCAATAAAAAGAAACTCAGTCGCCAGCGCTTGTCCTGCTTTGCAGCAGCATGTGCGTGCGGACTGCTGTTGTGTGTTGTCGCACACGCCGAAAGAGACCTCGGAAGTGAAGCAAAGTCAATTCGACATTGACGAAACCACTCATGTGAGACCAACAGGGTTTACAGCCCTCTCATTGGCTGTAAATCCTTTGTTGCTCTCGCATGGGTGGACAAAATGGAGGGACGGGTGGCTTGCTCACCTCGCGCCATTTTTCTTGGTCTCGGACGCACAACGAGCGAGCGCCACGATGGACGTGATCCTCTCGCGGCTCGACCCGCGCCAGCTGCGCGTGCACTGCAGCGACGCGCTGCAGCAGGAGCTCAAGAAGACGTCGGAGTTGCTGGAGCAGGCGGTCGCGGCCGCCAAGCGCGCCGAGGAAGTGCAGCTGGCGTCCCACAAGCTCGCCATCCAGGAGTTCCAGCGCGACGCCAAGCTGCTGGAGCAGCTGGAGCAGATCGACTCGCTGCGGCTGCAATTCTCCATCTCGATCGACCACATCATGCGAGGCGCGAGGGGGGAGCTGCGCCGCATGACCATGCAGCAGCCACCGTTCTTCAAGGGCGAAGGCGCCGTGCCGGTCGAGCTGGAGGCGGTGATGCTGCCACTACACGCGCTGGCCAGTCCTGCGGTGAATACCAATAACATAATCGACCTCAATGCGTCTCAAGAGAGCGCTGCTGCTGCTTCGTCTTCGAAAAAGCGAAAGCTCTCGGTCACATCTTCTGCTGAGCAGCAGCCCGCAGCGTCGTCCGGTGTCTCGACGTCGGCAGCCAAGAAGTATGTGCTCGAGTTCAAGCAAATCGCGGCGCAAGGGCGGTTGGGAAAGTCCTTCCATGCCGCTGTCGACTACGCGAACGATATCATGAAGCGCAAGACCTGCGACCGTATCCAGAGCTTCCCGACGCTCTCGAATCGAGTGTCCGTTGTCGTGAAGAACATCGAGGCTGCCGAGTATGCCGAGGTCGGCGAAGCCATGGAGCCGCTCAACCACTTGATCTCGGTCGTTGTCACGATGCTCGTCAAGGCGAAGCCCAATGTCAAGCGCCACGTGGCCACCAAGACGCTGAAAACGATCCAAGAAGTGCAGACCAAGTTCCCAGGTTTCACTCATCTCTTTGAAAAGTATGTCTGGTTTCTATGGGCAGTACGGTTGTCTGTTGACTCTCACCTTGCTCTTTTTGTTTTCTTTGTGACGCACAGGAGCTACGCCAATCTGTCCAAGTACATTGACATGACGTTCCCACTGACAGTCCGAGAAACCGACGAGCTCCGGCGTCGGCTGCGCGCGACGTTGAAAGAGATCAACGCATGGGAGGTCGGTAGCTACTCGGTGCCAGACTTTAACGACAAGATGAAGATCGTGAAGCATGCGCTGGATTGCAACTGCGAGGGCTGGAACGCGCACAGCGATGCCACGGTGCTCGAACTTCTCGACATGCTGATCCTCGCGTTGAACGGATTTAAAGACAGTCAGGCGCAAGAGAAGCGGAAGGAGACGCTACAAGCGTGGCGCGCGGAAATGAAAGTGGCCAATCCAGCAAAACCCAGGGCGTCGCCTGGCTCAAAGAAATCGTCCGACCGGTCTCGGGCAAAGCAGCAGTCGCCATCGAGTTCGAAGCAGCCCGAGGCGAAGAAACAGAAGACGGCAGCGTCATCAAACGCCAGCAAACCAGCGAATGGGCAGTCGGACTCCAAAGCGTCAGCAAAGACAGCAGATGGTAGCAGTCAGACGCAAAGCACGGAGCGAAAAAAGTCCGCAGCAGTTTCAAAGCAGAAAGGATCGCATCATGAGAAAGCCACTAAATGAGCCACTAAGTGAACCATGTGTATGGTCCCATGGTATCCCTGCACGAATAGAATAGATATATCTTGTTTTTGTTTTTTTATTATTCCGCTATGCTGCTCCCCTGTGGTAGAGAGGCTCTTGTCTTTGCAGGAAGCAATTACGGTCGCGGGAAACTGGTCAAATGCACGGGGAGCCCATGCTTCCTTGCCTTTTTGTTTTTCCGGCGCTTTGCGCTTCGCAGCGCGTTCAGTTCTCGCCTTGAGGCCATGCGCTTTTGCGCGCTCACGCTGACGCCCTCTTTCGATGATCCTGGCGATGCCTGTGCTGGTCGTTGGGTCGAATGTTGTGGGGTATGCTGGAGGTGCCATCGATCCGCCTGTGTTGAATTACTGCTGCTGTCGGCGTTGGGCGATGCACCTGGTGCTGTTAAGGATCGTAATGGCGCGTTCTTCTCAGGCTGAAGCGCGTGTGGAGTCTTCGGTGGCTCGGGGTTTTGGTCCAAGAGCATGCTCAAGGGGACATGGTCGTCAAGCTCCTCGTCGCTCTCAGTGGCACTGCCACTTCGGCTGTCGCTGTCGCTGTCGCTGATCTCAATCTCGCTTGGTCTCAGAAGCGGCGACGCGTCCTTTACAGCGGCAGGTGACACCTGCCTTGGAGTCTCTGGCTTGCGAGAGGGTGACGACGGCGGTGATACGCAGTCGATCACCATGGCTCCGCTCGGCTCGGTCTTCATGTGTGTGTGTGCGCGGGTAGCAGCATCTTTCTATGCACTCAAGCAGCGCATGTAAGCACAAAAGAAGCCTGAAAGCGCACACGCAGCGCGCGAACGTACACATACCTACCCGCCGCATGTGGATCTCGGTCGTGAGCAGGTCAAGGTGCGTGGAGACGTCCTCGCGCAGCGCGTGGATGCGCGCCAAGTGCTCGAGCGTCGCACTGTCGTCGCAGTCGATGTGGAACTTGGCCGCCGTGTCGCGCACCGAGCTGATGCGCTGTAGCGCCTGGATGGAGCTCCGGAAAAGCGCCTCGACGTTCTGCAGCTCGGCGTGCAACGCGTCGACCGAGTGCGCCTGCAGCTGCGACTGCGTCAGCTGGCTCAGGATCACGTCCATTCGGTCTGTTTGGCAAGTCTCACGTAACACACACCTGTTGGAGAATGCAGAGCCCGCCATCCAATTTCAGCCACTCATAGATCTGTCCATGCTGTATTTCGTCCAATAAGAAGCGGATAGGAAAAGTACCCGAAACGACGCCACGAGTGACATGCTGAACTCCCGAGTGATGTTCAAGATCTGAGGACTTTAGAATGCTGCGCTCGCTCACGAGTGGTAGTCCTCGAAGTCGTCCTCGTAGCACTCATGCTGCTCCAGCGGGTCGACGTCCTTGCCGTCGGTGGACAGGCGCCGCCGGAACGGGTGCTTCGAGCGAGCTGCTGAGTTGTTGAGCTCGAGGTGCTTGCTACTTGGCGAATGCCGCTGCGGGGTCCGCGGCTCGTCCATTTCAATGATCTCCTGGATACCGTCGCTGTCTCCGTCGCCAGTGTTGTTATCCGCGTTCTTCGACAGCAGCGCTCGACCACCGATTGATGCTCCCATGGCTCGCCGATCTTTTCCTTTCGTCGTTGGGCTTGCAATCGACTCATCTAGGTGTTTAAAGTCGAACGGACGTGGACCTGCTTTGCTGTACGTTGGCGTACGTGGCTGCGCCTTTGCGTCTGCTTTCACATCGGCGCCAGAGGTTGGTCGACTGCTCTGCTTTTCGCCTGGGATTTCCTCTTCGATGTCGTCGTCGCCGTCGCCTGTGGCTCCGGAACTGTTTCGCATTTGCTTGCGTTTCTCTTCCAGTTGCCGGTTCTTGCGCTCTTTCAGATCGGCGTCGCGCAGCGGACGCAGAAACGGGTGATTGAGGCATGCTGCTGCTGAGAGTCGATGCTTTGGATCCAGTTGAAGCGTGCTGCTCAGGAAATCCAGGATTCCCTCTGGCAAAGCGCGATTCCCGACGAGATCCTGCAGCGATTTGGTTAGTTTCTTGACCTGCAGGACCCCACGAGGCAGTCTGGAGAGCAATGCCGATGGAAGTGGGCCTAAAAGCTCTTGGATAAGGTTGCTGAGGGCATACGAGTGCAAATGAGCTTTTGGGAGCAGGGAAATAGACACTAGCAAGGCTGCAGCGTACAGTTGGTCGACTTGAGTGCTTCCAGGGAACAGGGGTCTTCCGGTCAGCAGTTCCATGAGCACGCAGCCAACACTCCAGACGTCGGCGTCAAAGGAATACCGATCGAGCCTGTTTGCCAGCACCCACATCTCGTGAGTTATATGATGACAACAGCCACAGTGTTGTGGGAGAATCGGCAATCGTGTAGCCGCACCTAAGCTCCTGTTCTGGAGGACGGTACCAGCGTGTAGCAACGTAATCGCTCAGCGGATCACCTTCGAACTGAATCGTTCTTGCAACTCCTGCGTAAGGTTCGTGAGTTTGGAACAGTGATTAGACCAGCGTACCGCAAAGACGTAGCTGCACTTGCTGATGTACGACGTACCGAAATCGCAGAGTTTGATGTCTCCCACTTGATCGATCAGGATATTATCCGGCTTCACATCTGCGTTCAAGGCGCAATCGTTGTCAGTTTTTGGTGTGTAGCAACAAGAGACGAAATGGCGCCTACCGCGGTGGATGATTTGGTTGGAGTGGCAGCATTGCAAGGCCAAACAGAGCTGATATGTCAGCTTCCTCGCTTCAAGCGGTTTGATCCTATTCCGGTTCCGTGACAAAACCTGTCGGCAAGTATGTCCCACTGAGCTTTCCTTTCAGGGATTTCAGACTGATGGTCCAACGAAGCAGCGTACTTTGTTCATGCTGTCGCAAATATAGTCAAATACCAAATGCAGCAGCCCTTCGTGGCGAAAGCTGTGACGGTAGGATACAATGAACGGATGGTTGAGCATCGAGCACGCCTGGATCTCTCTCTTTGAAAGCTGCTCGTCTTTTACAACAGCCGCAACGAGGTGAGTCGCTCGTTGGAAGCAAATATGAAAGTCCTTCCATGCATGCATGCTACTTACCGCCAACAGTCTTGAATTTCTTGATTGCGACGTAGTCTTTACTTCCCTGCACTCAAGCATTCAACATCTATGGCGACATCTGATTCGCACACATATCTGGCCATGATTGTTTGAGAGACTTACTTTCTCTTTCGCTTTGTAGACGATGCCGTAGGTGCCTTCGCCAATCACCTTTTCAATCACGTACTTCTCCATTGTTCATGCGCGCGAGTGCTCGCTCGTCACTGTTGCCGTCTTTAGAGGCTTTCAGACCGCATCAGTGGATTGGAAACGTGGTTGTCACCGCGGACCCAATTTTGCACAGCTAAAAAAAGCTGACGCTGCCGGTGACTTACGCTTTGATCCGTTTCAATGACGCTTGGCCTTTGACCTCGACAGCATTGGTTCGTGGAAGCGATCAGATACGAGGACAAAAGGAGACAACTTTATTACCTTACCAGCCTGCAAAGTTGCCAAATCCGCCACTTGCTGGCTTAGTCTGCTTGGCTTTCTTGCTCTCAATCACGCTCGGGATCGCTGGCGCAGCGGTTTCTTCTTCTAATGCTCTCTTTTTCGCGGGTTTTGAGCTGCCACTGGCTGCTTTCAGGTACTTGCCCACATTGTCGTCTTTCGAGCACACACTTGTCGGAATCTTGGCGACGTCCGCTTCACCAAGATCGCCGTACGCGATCCAGTCGTTGCCGACTTTGACCACAGTGCCCTTGACTTTCGAGTTGGCTTCGTTGGCAATTTTTTCTTTTGCGAGTTGGAACACGTCTTTGCCTTGCGCCTGTGCTTCCTCATATTCCTGAAACGGGTTCGCAAACACTTGGGTGCGAAGAATTTTGACATCGTCATACGGTCGATCCTCGTCGCCCGTCGGAACATGCTCAATCTTGTCCAGCACGTCCAAGCCGCCGACGACTCGTCCGAACACCGCGTGTTTCTTGTCCAGATGCGTGCATGCCTTGAATGCAATGAAAAACTGCGACTTGTTCGTGCCCGGACCAGAATTCGCCATGCTTAAGACGCCACGCGCGTTGTGAGACTGCGTGGTTACACAAAAGCAAGAAACACATGAGTTTACCTTTCCTAGCGAGTCATACGCAAATGGTATGCACGTACCAGCCTGCTGTCGATTTCGTCACGAAATGGCTTCTTCCAGATCGATTCACCGCCACGGCCAGTCCCCGTCGGATCGCCTCCTTGCATCATGAATCCGCTGATGATTCGATGGAACAGCACGCCGTCGTAGTACTTCGCTTGGCAGAGACTCATAAAGTTGTCGGCAGTTTGCGGCACGAAATCGCAATCAATCTCCAAGTTGATCGCACCGTAGTTGGTGTCCAAGCGAACGAGTCCTTTCTTCTTCATGCGTCGCACCGTGTACCATCGCTCTTCCAGTACCTCGTTCTCAGAAGCGATGGCTGCAGTGTTGATGGTAATCGGCGCCATCGCGCTCGACGTGAACGACCGCGAGGCTTCTCCGCTCGTGAACTGGGAGTACTGGAGCTTCCCCGACCCAGACGCCGCTGCAGCAGCTGCTTCCATCTCCTGCTTTGTTGGCTTCAAGTGCGTGAGCGTCGCCACAATCTTGTCCTTTTCGCTCACGCCGTCCTCTCCTCGTTTGATTTTGTCTGCGATCTCTTTCTTTTCAGCGCGCTTCGCCTCCAACTACAGCATCAACGCATCGTGGCGCATTTTCAGAATACAGCATTTTTGAGCCGCACTCGGTGCAAAGCGTACCTCTTGCAAAATGCGGTCCGTGGCGGCATTCGTGCGAATGTTCTTGGCGCCGCTGTCAGGCTGGGCTTTCTGCAAAAGCACAGTTACACGTAGCTCTGCCATTAGCACAGACACACACGAATGTGAAAATTTTTAGCAGCGAACCTGGTCCATCTCTTTTGCGCGACGGAAGTGCTCAAAGTTTTCGATTTCACGGTTCGAGAGATCCTGCGGGTCCTGCAGCATGATGATGTCTTTGCGCTTGAACTTCTCGCCCGAGACCAGATCCTATCCAAGCAGTTGCACAGCACAGCAGCAGCACCGAGTCAATTTGGCGCCATATCCGCCCACAAAGCAATGAGACGAACTCGGACGTACCGTCCAGTTCTTAGGCTTGATGTTGAGCTCTTCGACGGCGTCGTAGGAAAACACGTTGCCCGTTGCCGCGATTGCCGCGATCTTCGAGTTGTCCGTGAACACCTTGTACGTCACGGGGCAAAAGTACTCACCCTGCGAACTCTTGCTAAACTTGAGCTGGATGAGCTCTTTCAGCGCCAGCGGCTTGCCCGTCACCGGGTTCTGCGCCATCAAATGCACGCGCAAATCAGTAAGAGAGACCACGTAAGCGCATGCAGCAGTAGCTCCATTTGGTCAGCGTACGATTTGGTGTTCTTTCACATAGGGCACGATGGCCTCCAGGTCAAACAAGTGGCCCTCGCGCGTGCACACCGGGTTCTGCACCAACGCACACACATATCTATGAGTCACCAGTGCATGCGCGATATGTCAGCCATGGAGCGCTGCTGTGTAGTGGTCTCACCGAGAACGGACATAACGTGATGGCGCAGCAATTGAACGGCAGACCTGCACAAGTACATGGACGTCCATTAAGCCCCTCATTCTTTCAGCAGCAGCAGAGAGAAACAGAGAGCGCGGGGGCACGCAGAAGCGCACGTCTGTAGGCGCGCCGGATCTCCGCCTTCTTGCCGCCGTAGAGGTACTTGTGCTCCGTCTGCGTGATGAACAAGCGGTCCTTGCTGTGGCGGTTCTTGCCCATGGTGCTTGTCGGTTCCTGTGTCGAAATGGGGAATGGCTAGCGCGAACTTAAGACGGGAGGAGCTATACATGTCAAGTGCGAACATAAGAGTAAAAGATAAGTACGATTGTTCCTTAAGTACGCACCAAAGTGTCTTTGGCACCATAAGATCGGCGGCATCAAAGCCATCGTCATGACGCCACTTGCTGCCGCGAAGAACGTGTCGCGCCGCGCGCTTGTGAGCGCCACGCAGCTCGCGCGAGTGCGCTCAGCTGTCGCCACTGAACGCAGCTTCACTCGCAGCGCGTCCGCGCTCTCGAGCAGCAGCAGCGTCCCTGCGATCCGCAGCATCCAACAGCTCCGATTGATGTCAAGCACCACGACCAGCTCCGGACAGGATGCGCCGAATGTGTGGGACGCAGTGCGCTTGATGAATGCGAACGATGTGAGTACGGAAGAACGAATCGCGGCGATCGCCGCCGTGAAGATCGACGCGCTGGAGAAACTGGAGAAGGAGCAGCAGGCGCTCGAGATCATCGAGAGCAACGCCGTCGCGGCGCTGCTCGAGTTCCTGAAGGACGCCGACAGCACCGAGGCGTCGCATCTGCTCATCCCGGCGTTCTTGAGCCTCATCCGCTTGTCGGTCGAGCCGCTCGTCGCGCAGGAGCTCGTGCGCTTGGACGCGCCAGCGCTCATGGCTCACTTCCTCGCGGCCCCCGAGCCGCGTCTGCAAGCTGCTGCGAGCTTGACGCTCGGCAGTATTGCGCTTGACCCTACGTCCGAGCAAGCGGTGAGCACGCCGGCTGTGATCGAGAACGTGCTCCACGTCCTGGCGAGCCCCCACGAAGCCATCCAGCGCGCTGCGGCGACGTGCTTGGCCAATATCGCGGCCCACCGACTCGCGCGCGAGCGCTTGTGCGAGACGACCGAGGCGATCGCGACGCTCTCGGAGCTGCTTGTAGCTGAGTATTGTAAGTGCACATGACAGTGGGTCCTGGGCTAGTTATTAGGCTGCAGACTGATGAAGGCGATGTGGTCTCGTGTGTGACAGCGGATGCGTTGCGCAGTGCTGCAGCGTTTGCGCTCGGAAACATCCTTTCCGGTCGCGACATTAGCGCACAGGACACGCTCCGTGAGGTACGCGTGCTAGTGCCATTCTAAGACACACCTCTCCTGCGTTTAATCAAAGTGTTTGGTGACTAGAATGGCGGACTCGCGGAGCTCGTGCTGCTGCTCTCGCCGGCGTTCTCGGAAGAAGTGAGCAGCAGCGCGGCCTGGGCCATCCACCACGCCGTGCACCTCAACCAGCAGAGTCAGTCTCTCGTCGGCGAGGCCGGCGGCTTGAGCCTGCTCGTGCAGCAGCTCAGCGCCGCGACCGTGCAGCTACAGACGAATGCGCTGCTGGCGCTGGAGAGCACCGTGGAGGCGCACGTGCAGAACCAGGCGTGGTGCCGTGCGAACGATGTTGTGAAGCTGCTGCAGCAGGTGGAGCAGGACGACGGAGACGACATGGACAAGAACGCCAAGCGCGCGCTCACGGCCGTTTTGCACCAGCTCGAGTAATAAATGGTCTCGTATGCACTTGGAAACACAAAAGACAACAAGTCGGCGCAGCATGGTCTCTTTTTTCCTAGGACAAAAAGGACAGAGATAGTAAAATCAGACAAAGTCATTTTTCATTTGCGCGAGTCAGGATCACACCGTTGGAGATGCAGCGCTTGACACTAGCAGCGCGCACCACGTATCCTGCTTTCCTCGTTAAGGCCATCGAGATTGCCAATGTGATGCTGGCGCATCAGTTTGTTGCGCCTGTCTTTGAGGCCGAGTTGAACGCCGACAGCGTGACGGCAACAAGGCTCCGCGACGTTGCAGTGGACTTCCGCCATGCACAGGGCGCCATGTACGGCTGGACGGATCGAAGCGTCAACGCGAACACCATCTTCGTCAACGAGGTTCTTCGGGATCGACTGGACTTGATTGAACTAGAGAACAGCTCGCACGAGTACCAGTGTGTCGTGTTCATGGTGGCCGCGGTGCTTTTTCACGAGAGTGCGCACCTGACGCTGCGTTGGAAAGGCATTCTGGACAGCCCCACCGAGTTCGGCAGCGACGTTGGCACCTTCGTGCAAATAAAGCTCTTCGGCGGTCAGTCTTGCTTGGAAATCCAGAAAAGCACCAGCACAACGATCTTACGCACACACAACAGAGGTGCGTGGACGAAGAACATGGTGATTCTGGATGTCGTCATCGAGCAAGACGTTGGAATGAAAGTGATCCAAGCAGATTAGTTAAACAAGTTCTTCACTTGCGGTATGCTTGACGATAAGGAGCTTTTCCCCATGGAGCTGACGACGTACAAGAGAACGAAAAGCGCGACGGCGCATCGTGGCGATGGCCAGCAAAGAAGACCTCGAAAACCAGTGGATCCAATGATCATGATCCCGTTCCCACTGTGCGGCATCTCGCCGAATCGATACGCGAAACGAAAACAGTCGACTTGAAAATGCTGCTCTCGCTGTGTGGTGTATAGTTGCATCGCGAGCTTTGCGTGAAGCTTCTTGGGAATCGAGTTTATCCACTAGGAGAGTACAAAGCGTGTCTTTTACAAGAAAAGAGGTCCAGGTAGCTACAAAGTCCAATACACATGTTTTGTCGATGGTGACTTACACTTTGCTTCAGCTCAATCCTGTCAATGCCGAGATCCCCTTTCTACTTGGAGCTGGCCGAAGTCTTCATTCGGAAGGAGCGGCGGATGCCTCTCGAGACGCCATCGTTCGAGATCATAACAAACAGCAGCGCCGCGACAACGAACAGGAACAGCCACACCGATCCACTCGACGCGCCCTGAGTGAGTTTGTCGGCCATCTCTTGGCGGAACTTCGGGTTCAGGATAGGCTCGCCGCCGCCCGCGCCAGTGTCCGCATGGGCATCTGCTGCATGCTGCGCAGTCGAATCCTCCGGTTCATCCGTGACAGTCGGATTCTTGCCGTCGCGCACTTGCGGGATCGGTGGTTCGACCGCCTCTGGCTTCTCAGTCTTTGGATACAAGGTCCAGCCTCCGCCGACGATCTCCTCGACTTCCTTTGGATCCGAGTACGGCACCCAGTGCAACTGGTTGCACGAATCGGTATCGTTCTTCCCTTCTTCGAATGTCACGCCCGAGAACTGCAGGTATTCCTGGAATGTGCGCACGTTGCCAAACTTGTAGACGTCCATTTCAAACGTGTCGACGTTGCCCTTGAAAGGCTTGCCGACGATCAAGTTGAAGCGGTTGACGCCCATCTCGGTCTCCGCCTTTTTCTGCTTCTGGTCTACCTTGACGTTCTCGAACCTGTCAGGGGGGAACAGAGTAAGCGTCAACGAAACCACAGTAACCCAGTGCATTCACAAAGCCCATGAAACGTACCGGGCTGGCACCTTGGAGTAGTTGTGGTAGACGACCGATCCGAGCTCACTCGGCGAGTATATGTCATACCCATTCGTCCACAAGTGCGACGCACGCAGGAACTCTTCGCCGTCGAACATCCAAAGCGTGTGCGAGTCAATGGGGACTCGGCGTTCCGCGTGGCACTTGCTGAACGACAGCCCCGCGCCCCACAGCGCCGAGAGCTGCGGGAACTTGGATCCACTGATCATACTCGCGCCTTCGTTGCGCACACACCCGTTGCCGCCACGGATCGTCGTGCACAAGTGCGGGTACGAATTTGGCGGCTTGTTGTCGCCATTTTCCTTCACAAAGTCGTGGATGTGGTGCAAGTACGTCGACAGCATCGCCATTTCGTTGTTCACTCGCTTCCATTCCGCGAGCAGCGCGACATCCCAGTTGTTTGTAAAGATACTGTGGCCGTCCAATTGCAGGCAAAACTCTTCGTTGCGGATGAGCTTTTGCTGGAAATGGCGCGCGAGCGTCGGACCGCGCGAGTCGTCGGCGAGGTGCTCATCAAAGCGCAACTGGCCGCGATACGGGCACTCGCCGAGCTCTGGCCACGCCTCTGCGGCCATTTTGCAGTACTCGACCACGCATCGATCGTCGCCAGGGTTCACCTGGTCCACGACGCCGAAGAAGATCCGGTCACGGTTCTTGGCGCGCTTGAGCCCGGTGAAGATCGTCTTGGCGCAGCGATAGCCGTCGCGGAAGACCGAAAGGCCGACGAAGGTGTCGAAGCGCTCGGGCACGCGCGGCGGCGGCGGACGCAGCTGTGCCCTCGTCGGGTCCAGCGGGATGTGCTGCACGCTTGGGTCGAGGAACACGCGGCCCTTAGAGTTGATGATCCCCATCTCCGACTTGAGCGACTCCTCTGCGAGCGCCCCCAACGGCGCGCAGCACGCCACGGCCACCACGGCCGCCACCGCCGCGGCGGCGCGCAGCAGACGCGACGTCACGGCCATCGTGATACCGAAGATTGTCAGAGACGCAGAGGGGAGATCGACCGAGTGGACCTCTTCGCGCTGCGCGATCTGGAGCAGCTACGTGGATGCGAATGCAGTTATCCGGGAAAATAAAAGCCAATGCGCAAAGCAGCAGCTCGAAAGGTTGAAGCGCGTAATTACGCGTTTTTACGGAGCTGAACCCTTTTTTTCCATCGAAAGAGGTCAAATATAATATTAGAGAGAACCATTCAGAGCAAAAGTCTCCTTTGAGCTTCAAGACTAGATAGAAATAGATTCAAGAACAGAAATGCTGCATTTGTCCTCGTTGCTGTGATGAAGAATGTGTCGCGGCACTGAGAATGAAATAGGAGACCTCAGCATAACGAGACGGCCGACAAAGCTGCAAAATAGGGATACGATCCCTCAGTGCTCAAGCTGGGTGGGCTTTCCGTCGGCCAGAGATTTGAGCTTTGGTCTGACGTTGCAGAGTTGTAGTGAACTGGTGTGAACGATATCTTGCTCGACATTGACCCAGCACATGTAGAGAAGGAACAGATCGGCTGACCCTCACTGAATGGTGGAGTTTCCTTTATTTGCGCGAGTGAAACTGAATACACCTAGCAGAATCGAATGCACCAGTAGGCTGCATCTTGCTCAATGGAATTGTTTTGGCAGCATTCAAGATGTTTCACGAGCTGTCTTCAGGTGGAAGTATCAGTGACATTCTCTTCGTGACTCTGAGCGACACATTCGAGCACAAAAGTCAGCTATACCAGGTAGTCCTTCACATAGCGCTGAAGCGAGTCGTTCGCAGCGATCAGAGCGTCATAGTGTGAAATTTGTGCATGGATTGGCAGCGACCCGACCTTCTGGGTGTGTAAAAAAAGGATGGCATGTTGTTCGAGCGATGCGAGACAGCAGACACGCGGCTCGAGATATGGCAAGGGGGCCATGCATCTTGCAGAAATGTTTGCGCGCCACGACACAACATGCCAGCGGCTCGTTGGGTCAAGGTCTCGCGACTGGCACACTGGCCCATAGCGCGATGAGAGCCTTGCATGGCAAAAGCCGTTCGATGCACCAAATGGCCGAGAACGTTCTTCTCGACGAGTTACTGCGACAACGATCGTGTGGCATTGGCAATAGCGTCAAAGTGTAAAGCTCCATAAAATTCGCATGTCAACATACACAATGAGTTGCAGATTTGGTCCGCAACACTCGGAAGAATCACAGCATGATGCAGTTTCCGAGAAATTCAATCACGAAATAGACGCAGTGTTTTGCTCAAAAATCTTTGACAGAGATGGCAGCGCAGACGAAGGACATGGGGGGGGGGGGGGGGG
>JAADVP010000646.1:0-16754 GCA_023335675.1 Globisporangium solare | reverse complement strand
TCCTCGTTGTTTCCATAGATCTGCTGGTAGCCGATACTGCACATGACTGTACCACTGGTCGGTTTTCGCGACTTCGTTGAGCTTGTCTACGAGTCCTCCGAGACCTTGATACAACTTGCTGTGCAGCCTCCGTGTTCGTGCCCGGTCAATTGCCTTCTGGATGCTGTTTGGGGGCGTACGTTCGTGCACCAGCCACGGACCGTGAGTCGTGAGCGGGTGAGGTTTGAATGTCCACCCTATGGTTTTTATTTCTTCTTCGATCATTGCCACGTCTTGTTGACAGGTAGCATCCCCGGTCCAGCCGGTGCAGCGGCCGACTGCATCTGCAGCCATGTGTATGTCCAGACCACGTGTCCAAAACCGGCTGGTTTCCCGCGGCGGCGGCGTCATCCGATCGATGATCCAGCGAATAAGAAGAAAAGCCAGCGTGATGTGGTGAGCATGTCACCCATCCATGCAGTCGTGTGGCCCACTCTCTCATTCGCCAATTCGCCATCAAGCGCACAGATCGATCCTCCCGCTCGGCTCTCCATCTCGAATTCCCTTTTGTCGGCGCGCAGATGAAGCTCGGAGGCTTCCGATACTGCTGGCTGCTCGCCGCGCTTGCCGCTGCGGGCGCGTCCGCCGGCCAGGTGGCGACAGTCACGGACTGGAGCACGAGCGCCAAAGCCATCGACGCCGAGTCGTATGAATCCGGCACTGTCCACGCACTGAACAGCGCCAAGCAGTCGGTGCCACACAGCAGTGCGCCGAATAGCATTGGCTTTGAAAACGATGCGATGGCATCGGCGGTCCAGCAGAGCGTCCCGATGGCGACCCCGAGCAAGACGAAGCCAGGCGCCGTTGCCCCTGCAGTGACGAAGACCCCAGTGGCGACTCCAAGAAAAACTACGCCAGCCACCATCACTCCAGCTGCGACGGAAACTCCGATGGTGACCAGCAGCAGCAGTAGCGGAAGCGAAAGTACCAGCAGCAGTGGTAGCGAGAGTACGAGCAGCGAAAGTAGCGATAGCAACAGCGGTTTGGACGAAGGCAGCAGTTCTGAAGAATCAATTGTCGACAACGACAATTTGACCTCTGCTTCAGGTGATTTCCTTCAGCCATTCTCGACCGAAGCGCCATCAGAGACTCTTTTCAAGCGAAACGATGGTCTTGGGAAGCTGGCGCCAGTCATCAACATCGCCCAAGATATCTTGACGGCCGAGCGACCAATTCCGACCAACAAGTGGTGGGGTAACCTCATCCACACAACCGAGAAAGACCGCGACACTGTTGCAAACCCGGCGTGGTCTAACCCTTACGCGGTCAAGTTGCCCAAGAAGGACGCTCCTTTTGGCCTCCAAGCTTGCTACTCGTACACGTACCGTCAAAAGGCGGCGCTCAAGGATGACAAGATCAAGTTCTACTTGCACGAGTACCACAACGACCTCACGCTTTCCGCGCAAGAATTCACTGCGAAACCCAACTACGAGATCTATGATTGGAGTGACCTCGGCGCCAGTCTTCGAATATGCGCCGGCGCCGGCGGAGCCCAAAGCACTCAATGTATGAAGTCCTCTCTCGTGAACGGTATGGCGTTCATCTCGTCTACCTACGAAGGCCTGACACCGAAGATCGCGTCCGAGTATGCGATCACGAAACTCGAGCAAGGCGCTGAGGGCAAGTATGTCATTCAACTTGAGAATAAACAAACCTGGGTGCTCTACGCGAGCGCTGCGGCCACTTTCAAAATTGACGACACCGGAAAAGCGATCGTGGCATCTGCAGCCTACACTGGTTCCATTCGAGTTGCGGTGGTTCCTGCAAACGCGTCTGTTGATGTGTACGACTCGTTCTCGTCGTGCACTGTGCTGGGAGGAACGGTCTCGGTGGAATCGCGCACGCAGTACTCGCTCAACTGGGGTGTCGAAGGCTCGAGCTGTGACTCTACGGGGTTGCTTCATTTCGCGTTCCAGCACCAGATCGACTCGATGGGCAACGCAGAGCAAAGCGTCAACACCACGGATGCTATTCAGCTGGAATCGACTGTTCGTGGTACGATGGTTGGACAGATCAAGCGTAAGTCCGCTTCTTCGAACAACATCAAGTGGACGCTGACTGAGCCGGAGTTGACAGACGACATCGACTTCTACCCTCCTCGGAAGCCTGTTGCCAGTGCTGTTGCTCAGATTAAACAAGTCCTTGAAGCTGATATTGCAAGCGACTGGATCCTTGCAAAGGATGGCAGCTACTACTTCAACGGCAAGGCGTACCAGAAGTACGCCTCTTTGTGCCTGATGGCTGATGATGAATCGATCATGGGCAGCGACAAGACGCTCAAGACGACGTGCGTGACAAAGCTCAAGGCCCTCATTGAGCCCTTCCTCACGAATGGCTGGGCAGCGCCGCTCGCCTATGAGACCACGTACCGAGGCATCACTTCGAGCCTCGTCTTCCAGACAAATGACGTGAATGTCGAATTTGGCAATGGTGTATACAATGACCACCACTACCACTACGGGTATTGGATTGCGGCGTCAGCAATGCTGAAGAAGTTGGACCCAACTTGGAGTCGAATGGCGGAGCTTGAGGAGATCGTGTGGACGTTGCTTCGTGACGTTGCAAACCCGAGCAGTGAAGACAAGTATTTCCCGACGTTCCGTCACTTTTCCTGGTTCCTTGGCCACTCATACTCGCATGGTGTCACTCCACTTGCTGATGGCAAAGATCAAGAGAGTACCTCGGAGGATGTGAACTTCTTGTACGGCATGATGCTCTGGGGTAAAGTTACGGGCAATAAAGCGGTTGAAGACCTCGGCAGTTTGATGCTCCGCATCGACGCCCGCGCAATCCGAACATACTTCCTCATGGGCTCGGATAACAAGGTTCACCCGCCAGAGTTTGTTCGCAACCATGTCACTGGCATCTTCTTTGACAACAAGGTAGACTATGCCACGTGGTTTAGCCCCGAGAGGTATTGCATCCATGGTATCCAGATGATCCCCGTCTCGCCCATCAATGAGATCGTGCGCACCCGTCAGTTCATCAAGGAGGAATGGGACGATATCCTCTCAAACGAGGCCATTGTGAAAGACGCGTCATCGACCAGTGCATGGCTCTCGCTGCTGTATGTGAACTACGCCACGATCGACCAGCAAGCAGCGATGCAGCGACTCTCGATGGTGCAGATGGACGACGGACTGACGCGCTCCTGGGCGTTGTATAACGCGGCAACGAGACCCGCTGAAAGCAGCATGAGCGCGACTCCGACGCCCCAGGCTTCGTCAGCGACCCAAGCTGTGACTGCTACTCCATCCACGGCGCCGTATACTCCGGCGTACTAATGGCAAATGATGTCACTAGTGCCTTTTTCTGCATGTATGTATCGTAGAGTAAGTAAGTCGGTCGTCGTTGACGTTCGCTAGTGCCTGCGTAGTGCTCGTAGCAGCCTTTTACTTTGTGTGATCGGCGTTTTAAAGCCAGAGAATATAGAACTAAACAGAACAAAGGTTTTCTATTGAACCAGCGCCTGGACAAAAGAGTAATCAGGCTGCTCTGTAATGCTCTCCTTGCACGTGTCGTGCCCTGCGTAATACATTGTTCCGCCTTCCTGGCGTCTTCGAGTGGTATAAAATGACCATCAAATGTGAGCTTCGCTTCGTGTCCATCGCCAGATTTGCCATGAAGGCTGCCGTTGTGTTGTGGCCTCTCAACGCATATTACCATGAGATCCACTGAAAGTGCCAACTCAATTCTTCCACTCGTCCATGCGCAGCCTGGATTGATGCGTACCCTCGAAGTTGTGATATGATGCCACCATATTCCTCCAAATTGATTGCATAGCCTTGTAGGATTGCAACACAGTGAGCCAAGGCTGCCTGTAGTGTTCCGTATTCCCCTTCGTTGTGTCTTGCACTAGATCCTCGGTATTCGTATCCGCACACTGAGGTCCCAATGGCTAGTCTCGTTGTGTAACTCCAAAATCCAACCGCTGCCTCTCGGACTGGGATTGCCGCGTGATCCTCCGGCGAAGTTGAGTCGCGCTGCCAGGGCGCGCTGCTCTATATGCCGTAACGGTAATGAGCCCTCTGCCGAAATTGCCGGGTCCATGAAGCCAGAGAATATAGACGAGTAGTTTTGAGCGACCAATCCAGTGTAGCTGCAGAATTCACCTGCACTGAGCAAACTTCACTCTTATACACTGTTCATAAGTTTATATTTGTATGAAATACGTGAGCCAATGAACAGGAGGTAACTTGTCCTGTTCATCGGCATTGGACGAAGATCCGTGTGGTGCTGATAGCGCTTTGTGTGAAGGGTGTGCACTTACTGTGCCTCCTCCGGGGCCACAGTCACTTGAGACAGCGCTGTTGTAACGGGTGTACTGCTGAATAAAAAATTGTTCAAACAACCCACGAATTTCAGCGTTGCTTTGCATTGAAGACGCCCACAATATCTACTGAAATAGCCGAATCAAGGTCTGACCTCTTATATTTAATAGTTGTGCACTGCAAGCACTGTAGAGTATCACGCTGTATTGGTATCGCCAACAACATCTACCAAGTCAAAAATCCAACCTCGTATATTGAGTAGTTACAAAAAACACAAAAAATCCACCCTTACTAACTCTACGAGTCTGACCTACGATTTTAGGACAGCTTGAGGTGCGTTGATAAAAATCCGACCTATAATGCTAGGACAGTTCAAGCACATATTGCCTGAAAGTCTCCTAATTACCTGCCCTCTACAAAAGTGCTTTCAAATTGAACAACATTTTACGCAGGCAACATTCGATGCATGTGGCACTTCCACTAGTTTCCTTTTTGCAGCTCGAGACTCTCACAGATCAGCGGCAGTCGTAAACAACTCATTTAGAGATCAGCAACAATTATGCCGATGAGCATCACCGGCAGCACGCGCGTGCGACACAGATGTCGACACTGGTGTGAAAACATTGCTGAGATGCCATCCCACGCTGACAGTGGCGTGGACTCGGGTTTGAATCACATCGGCTCAGTTTTGCCATGCTGACATGTTTTTATTTTTTTAATTTGTTGATGAGTAATTTAGTATCAGTGTCATTTCTTCATAATAAGTTTTTCATGACCTGGTCGTTTGTCGGAAGGTAACGTAACATTTAATGCTGAAGGGTCGCGTTGGACTCGGTAGTGTAGCTTTACAAAGTGGTGTCTTGTCTTCCTCGTTCCTGCAAATGTCGAAACGTGCATCATCGTCACCTGCGTGCCTGGACGAATCAGCTGTTCGATGATGAGCGCAATGGACAAGTGGAAGTGGACTGACTGCAGCGCAGTGCCGCTCCTTCTCCAAGGCTGAGCAGCAAACAATGCGTACAGCCAGAACTTTAAATTTAATAGAGGCATTTGCTACAGTGAAGACTGTGAAACTTGATAATGCGGCCAGCTGGATTCTCGGCCTCAATAGCTTCACTTTTTTGCTGTCGACTTCGCGACGATGCGGGGCGTTTGGATCCGGTTGCGCAGTCGCCACACCTGATACGCTGCACAGCCTGTTAAAGCGACAGGCTGTCATGGGCTCTACGACCTCGACGTTGACATTCTCTATGTACAGGCTGCACTTTCACAGTCGCCCATTTTTTCTGTGCTGTCAACAAAGTGTGCCTGAATTGTAGGCGTGTGTGGCAACGGTGCACATCCATCCGCAGATCCTGGCCCTTGATATGGACTTTGGTTCCCATGAGCGTCTGCGCAGAAACAGTTGTGAGGCCAGACTGTGGGCGTTTGAATGACGAAATGGGGATCTTTGACGAAATACAACGTGTACCTCGGTTCTTTCGATTACCTGAACGTTTTGTGCAAGCCGGCATCAAATACATATGGATGGCGTGAAGGCTGCTACGGGTGCCGCTGTGCAAAGTGGCAAATTACCACTCGCAATGCGTCAACCGTACTCGATCATTACGTGGGAGGAATGAATAATAATACGACTTACCAAATGCAGGTGTATTTTGTAAGTCTGAATCTCCTATGCATTAGAAGTATTTGGGTTTATGAGGAAAGTGGTGAGAGCGCGCAGCCTCCGCTTTCACAACTCTTTTTCTCCGTGTCGGAGCTGCTTTTGTGCAGTGTTGCTCGCAGAATGGATAGTTTGCTTCGTGTACTGGCAGCATGCCTGTGTAGCAGACCTGTTTCTTTCGATGCATGGTGCTTCTATATCCCGAGTGCCGAAAGATTTGCTCGAAATCAGTGCCGGGGGGTGCATGGAGCAAGTGAAGCCTGCCTGACCTGTGGCAAAATACAGTCACTGGGGGAAATTTCGTTTCGTCGGCATGCTTTGTCTGCGTCAATTGCTCTTTTTCTGCCGGCCAGGTCTAGATTGAACTGAGCCGAACTTCGTCTGCACTGCTAAAATATAGCCAAGAAGTCAGTTTGCTAGATGCTGTGCAGTAGTTGAGTGGTGTTGTTGATAAAGGAACCCGCGCTGACTGTTCGATTCCTCTGACTGCGCGCGAGCAGAGCTCAAGCAGCCAAAACTGCCTTCGTCGAAAGTCCGTCCGTCCTATCGATGCTGTCAACGAATATCCACCCGCGCAGGCCTCTCGCTCTCTCTTGCTTGTGCAAACGGAGTGCCGTGAAGAAGCGCGAGAGACACTGGTTTGTGTGTTTGCAGCCTGTAAAAGCTTGTGAGTTCTGTTCCAACATCGTCAAATAATTCCGATCCGGATCCATTCTGACTCATACCGAGTACCGTTCATATCCTCCAATATCATATTGAGGTTCGCACCGAGTACTGTTCGTCGCCTCTGATATTATATTGAGCTCGACGTGTTTATACTCGTTGCGCGCTCCGTCACGCTCCCGCGTCTCGCAACTAGCGTAACATCGACAGGACAGAAGCAGAAGCGTACGCTCCTCCTTGCAACGAGTCCAGACTGGGCCACGTGCATGTAACACCTTAAAAGCTTTTAGCAGTTGCTCGCTGCTGACACGATACCGAGCAAGTGGGCATCGTCAAGTTCGGATCGGATCTCGGGATGGGCGAGCCGCTCCTCGTATTCCTCCAAGCACCAAAAAGAGCTGAGCATGAAGAAGTACAGCCAGCACCTCTCAATATTATTGTGTGATCCACCTCAGCACGTACAGTAGCCGCCGCGGAAGTTGATATCAGAGGCCGAGTGTTGACCGTCCGAGTGCCACTGTGCGTGTGGACCTGCAGACATTCGCTGGCGTTACGTAGTTAAATCGATCCGAGATCGTGCGTTCGCACTTTGTTGCATACAACAGGCACACGACCCCAAAGCAGCGCTGGAAAACCCCGCGGGCCTTCGCTGAACGTTCTGGTCGAGGCGTCGACGCTGACGCATGCGGTCGACGGACCGCGCAGCAGCAGCGGCAGGACTCTACGGCCATGCAGGTGACAGTAGCGCTCTCTATTATCTAAAGGGACTCGCGCTTCCCGCGTTTCTTCGGCCGCGGGCCTTCGACAGACGTGAAGTGTGGCTGCCGGCCCAGTGCACCTCTTCTGCGCACAAGAAACCGGGCGGCGCTCCGAGCAATTGCGCCAGAGGTGACGAAACAGGGCAAAGCCACCCGTGACGAAATGCGCAACAACCAATCCGCGCAGCGCGCGAGCTGCTGCTGGACGCGCTTTCCAGGATTTTGAGGGCTCGCGGTTTCTGCACGGGCGAGTCCTCATCTCTGAAGAATGGTGTTGTTTTATATATCTGAGCTCCCAGAGTCCCGCCTGTTGAGATATTGCAGGCGCGCGCACACAAAGCTCACGCGGAGCGGCGATCTGGTGTGTGTGTGTGTGTGTGTGTCTGTAGAAGCGACGCCACTTGGGCCCGCGTGTCTTTGCGTGGCGCCGCCCATTATTGGCATTGGTGCGTCGATCAATTACCAAATGGTAAACTGCGAATCCACTACTGTATGCGGTGAATAGAGAGCGCGCGACTATAGTGTGCTCAGCTGGTCGCTGCGATTCTCAACCTTGCGGATGGTGATGGCGTGTGCGGGTATCCTCCGGCCATCCGCCCTGATCTAATGGGTTCGCGTGCGTTCAGCGCGGCGCTGACTATAGAGCCACTCGGTGACAGGAGGGTGCGCCCACACACGCATGGACTCGACACGACAGTCTGTCGCTGCAAGTGCGTTTCCGCAGAGTGGCACGTCGGCTTGATGTGGTCGAAATCGAACCTTTCGTCTGTCCATCCTCTGCTCCGAGTCGGCGACTGGAGCTTGACGCGATCGTTTAATGGAGGCTGCCATCTCGCTCTTGTCCAGTCTGGTGATGCGAAAAAGCAAAGAAGAAAATAATGCGGGGGAATTCGGGTTCGTGAAACAAAAGGGCATCATCGACAATGCGCCCGCATGTCTAATTCAACTTTATTTCGACAACTTTGCTCTCTACAGTTACGATTCTAGGTCACTCCTTACTTTCACACCAACGGATAAATAAATATACTCGCTCTGCTTTCGCCCACGATTCTCTCTTCGCATGGCGCGCAATAAAAAATAGTCACGATCGACGGGAGCGACGCGGACGTCTTCTGAACGCGTACTTCGCGCACTCGCCCTCCATCCACAGCACTCGACTCACGCCACCCGACAAACACCAATCTCTTCCGTCTAGAAGAGCACAATCTTCTTCCGATTGACGAGGCGGTACGAATCACGGAGCTTGCGCAAGTCGTCTAATCGGTTCATCTCGAGACTCTGCATCATGTGCTGCGTCAAATGGTCAAACTTGGACACCGCGCGCGCATCGAGCGTCGCGCGCACATCGCCGCAGATCGCAGTGATCTCGCTGATCTCGAGACCGTCTTCTTCCGCGAGGATCTTCGCGCGTTCCATCGGACACAGCCACATGTCTTGCCGCGTTCGCTTCACCTCATCCTTCTCGCTGTCATCCTGCGCGTTGTCGCCTGCGAGATCGATCACGCGGTGGCTGATCGGGAGACCCTTCAGGCCGATCGGAGGGCCGGCGCTGCCGGGCACGCTGCACGCGCTGTAGCCGACGCTGAACTCCAGCACGCTCACTGAGCCCCACCGCACGCGCTTGTCCGCTATGCAGTCTTCCATGTCGATCTGTGTCTGTCTTGGTGCAAATCGCGCACTGGCGAGCGAGTGGTCTCTTTCTTTGGTGTTCTTGTTTGCCGGAGGGCGGAAAGCGCGTGTCTGCCCGACAGACAGACAGACAGACAGAGCGGACACACGTCGCACTCGTCAATTCGGGGAATGAGCGCCTGCCTCCCTCTGCCGGCGGCGCGTTTCGCGGATGGGGCGGCAGAGGATGGTTAAACAGAGCACACGCACCCTGACCCGAGCGGGAAACAGGCGAACCCGACGCAACTGGGCAGCCGCTGGCGACCGAGTTGCATGTTCTGCCCCATCTCCTGGCTGCGAGTGCCACTGTGCTACGCGGGCAGGCAGAAAGGGCACAAGGCAGTACGGTCGATAACTCAGTGCAGTACCTTGCACTGTGCACGCATTGCGGCACAGCGGCGTCGGAAGAGTCGGTCTACTGAGTTTAGTGAGCATTCGGCTAAGCATTCACGTAACTTTAGTGAGAAGGGTACAAGGCCGTCCTGCAAGCGCTGGTGTGTGTGTGTGTGTGTGGTCCCACTGTGCTTAGTGCTCAGTGCCGAAGCCGACGCGCGCGCGCTGGCGCAGCGCAACTGCATCACGTGGCCGGGGATGTCTAAATTAATGAAGCCTCTGAAAAACACGGAAGCGCAGTCTACTCAGTACATTGTGAGCTATCTGAAAACCTGCGAATTATTGGTATTCGCTGCACCAGTGCTCGGGGATCCAGTCGCTTCTGCAGCGCGTGTGGCGTGTACTGCATTTGCGCCCCTATTTCCGCTGTACTGTGGCATCAGACAACCGCTTCGGTTTCAGAGCGAAAGAGAGACGCGCTAAATGGTCTGCCCTTTTGTCGGTGCCCGATATGGTGTCTCTTAAACCACCATCTGACCTGCATTCCGTCACCAGAGAACACTTGGGGCACTAGCCAATTTTGAATTCGCCAGCGCTCTGCGTAAAGGCCGCGTGCCGAAGACGCCACTCGAAGCGCGCGCGCGCCATCGATCGATCCATCTGGACGCCGTCGTCGTGCGCCCGCAAGAGCAGAAGGGGTGCATGGGGGACTTCGCTGCTGCTGCTGCGGCTGATGCGAATACTATTGCGCAGCGCGGCAGACATGACGCCGCCGCCGCGCGCACGAAAGAGACACAGTCGATGCGCGCCATGGCCGAGTCGCTGCAGATCGCGCGCGAGACCGCGCACACACTGAGCATGCAGTCTGGTGAGTGGCTTCCGTGTGCGCATGCGTATAGATACGTAGCTGCGCTTGTATGCATGCGGAAGAGTGTGCGTTGGTTGCAAGGAATGCAAGAGAGTACGCGCTGGATGCGACACCTGTGCGTGCATGCATGTATGCTGCTTGTATATGCATGTACTTGCTGCATTTTGCTCCGTCTGTCTTGCTGTTATGGCCGGACGGATTCTATTACATCGAGCACCGCTTCCTTGACACTCGGCTGCATCCGTTGGGTTTATGTCGCTCGCCTTTGCCGTTGCACGTAAAGTGCCAAACGGCGATTGCTTGAAGAAAGGTGGAGGATGCGCGTCCGTTGAACACCATATACTTACGCGCGCGCACATTGTATGTGTGTCTGTTATGCATGGCAGATCAACTGGATCGCAGCGAGCGAGCCGTGGACGACACTCAGTATGCTACGGATCTCTCCAAGCGCGTGCTCAGGTACGACATGCATGCTCCATGCAATGTTGAAGCTATTCTGCTTCTCTCTAACCACGCGACGGTGGGCCGTATGCGGGGAAAACAGAGGCATGACGTGGTCGGGATGGCTCTACAACGCCGTGTCTTCCGTGCCGCAGCAAGTGGCGGATCGCCACAAGCCAGCGAATACAGAGGAGGTAAAAAGAAAACGAATTGCTGGTGGTGATTTTAGCTTGTGTGCTTTGCCTATTGCCAATGGGAATAACCATCTTTGCGTTCTGCTTGCTAAAGATTGCGATGGGGTTCATTTGTCCGGAGTGCAAAGTGAAGTTCAACTCGCCCGAGCAGCTTGGCGCCCATTACGCGAACGCCCACGACCCGTCAGCACCCTCCCAAGACGACCGACGGGGAAACCTGCAGACACTAGGTCAAAGACCGCTCGAGCCCAGTAGAGCGAACCAGCAGCAGCAGCAGCGACAAGACCCGCACGAAGATTTTCTTCGCGCGCTCGAGCCGCAGCTCGCAGAACTGAAGGAAATGTCGCTGACACTGGGCAACGCTCTGGATTCGCAGAACGCGCAGCTCGAGCGGCTCGACCAGAAGATCGACACGGCGCACGATGGGATGAAAAAAGTGTCGTTCCAAGCCAAAAAGCTCGCAGGCACCAAGCTGGCAGTCAACTATCGCTTCCGGTGCGCATTCCAGGAACTCGGGTCGAGAAAATTTCTTCGAGACGTTGACGGCGAGGCGTTGCTCAAGTAAGTCATGGAAAGTTTTGTATTGCTATGATGTTTTGGCTTTCTAACGTTGTGCCTGTGGCTTGTTCATGTGTCAGTGCCGACATTGTGTCGGATGGATGCACGTTCCGAGCGTACACATTAGGGGACGACACAGAGATTTGGGGGTTCCAAAGCGAAAAGTCGAGCTTGTTCTTTGGCGTGAATCGATACGGGAACTTGAAAGTGAAAGGTGTGGATTTCAAATCCTATGAGCAGTTTGCGATCGATCACACGAAGGCGGCGACGGCGATCCTGTGTGTTTCGAGTTTCTTTGGACTTGGCGGCTGGATTGTACGGCGAGAAAGCGATAACAAGCTAAGCATCATACGAGGGACGCCAGAAAACAAAGTCCACGCAGCGCAATTCCAAATCGTGCATTTGGACGAGGTTACGGACAGCGTCACCGCCGCGATGTGAGCATCAGTCAAGTGCGCCGAGGAAGCTGTTTTGCTGCTTGGCAATTCGACCGAAGCTTGGTTTTGGAAGAAAAAAGCACTTTGGTGGGCGCTTTTGATAAGAGGCGCTAAAGATGGTAGCATTGCCTCTCATGGGCGAGTAGCTTCCACTCCACATGCACGTCCAGCACCATAGCTCACCCGCAGGTTTGATGTTGGATGAAACCACTGTATAACATAGACGATATATTTACTCGCTCGCGAACTTTTTAGGTCCGATCGGTTGCACCTGACTGGTCGGCATTTGGCGTTTGTGCATCCTTGGAGAAAAATGCGCGCGCATAAACAAGATGAGGCCCGAGTCTGACGAGAGTACGCGCAATGATGGAGAAACCACGCCGCTATCGATCCAAGAAGCCGAGTTTGCCGTGCAAAGCAGCATCGTGGTGCGTGAAAAGTACAAGGCAAAGTTGCAATCGCTTCTCGGAAGTGTCTCGACGCGTTCCGTTGCAGGTTTAAAGGGAGCGGCCAAGGCCAGCAGCCACCGTGTCACCAAGAACGGGAACAAAGCAAGGAAAGGCAGTCTACAAGAAGCACCGCAAGGCAAAGAGCTCCACATCATGGGGGATCGGCTACTGCTACTGCGAGCAGCATCGGTGAGCGTGGTCGAGAAGATCCACGCGTGGCGACAGATCGTGCACCAAAGTCGGCCGCATCCGTTTCTACACGAGAAAACCAACTATTTACTAGCCATGTGCGAAGACCTCGATTTCTTGGACCAATGCGTGGACTTGGTCGAGTGGCTTGAGTTTCGCTTGACTCGGAACCCGTTTGCTGCCCAAAGCTCATTGGACGATGCGATCAGCGAAGATGTGCAGATGGATGTCCGGCAATCGCGTGCGCTGCGTTATTGGAGCTCGAGCAGCTGGCAACAGCAGAGACAGAAGAAGACCAAACTGCATGCAGTGACGACCGAAGTGAGTCCACACGTAGTGCGAGGTGATGGCGCATCAGAAAGGACTAAAGCACGGCGTCCGGTGTGGCGAGTGCGTCCGCCGCCTCAAGCTCTCGTGAAGCCCCTGGTGAGTATCCTGCCGGAAGATGACGTTGTGGATGGCGCTCGGATCAGAACTGCGCTGCGCCACTTGCTGGAAGAAGAGGGGTTGTACGGACGAGTGCGAGCACTGCGAGTAGGTCGACAGTACCTTGTGGATGTAGCAGACACGAAAAACGAGTGCGATGGAGTTGTGGGGCAGGAGCTAATGGCTGAGAAGGGCAACGCGTGTGCAACAGTGTACGATGCGATCGCAAGCCTCTCATCCCAGCTCAAGTGAGTGTCTCTGAGTAGTGGACGCTCCACGTATCCTTCACTGTTTGCTCCAACCGCTGAACTGATTGATTGAGCTGTTTAAATTCGACCAGGGCCGCGGAGTTGCAGCTTGCGTTGTACGAACGAGAGCAGCGCCACGTGCTGCATCTAGTACAAGACCTGAAAAATCAAGTGCGTGGTGCAAAACTTTGCGCCTGCGCTGACCCCAGTCAAATAAACGCAAGGATTCGATATGACCGAATAATTTCTGGATGCGATAGATGATGTGGACGGAGCGGTGTCGCGACGGCGACTTGACAAAGGACCATCGCGTTTGGTAAGTCTGCTTGTGTCGTTGATTGTCAGATCGCTGGTACATCCGAGTGAAGTCACATTTTAGAATTGCGCCCTTCTCGTTTTTCAACTCATGTGTTTAGGCGATTTTGTGACACGATGTACAAAGAGACCTTGCGAATGTTGTCGGTGCTTATGGCGGAGTTGTCAATGCGTTTAGACGTGCTCAACAACGCAATCAGCCGCCTGAAACTACAAATGAACGCGCAGCAGAGCCAGCTCCATCAATTTCAGCGAGAAAAGGAAAAGCTACGAATCGAGAAGCATGAACAGAAGCGGCGTGAGTAAGAGGGTCGACGAGCAGAGATTCGCCAAAGGACAGTTGAGCGCACGAGCAAATTCAAAGCCAAGAAGAAAGCGACTAGTGCGCTCGGACGGGGCCACAAATCGGACACCCTCTTTCTAGATAACCTTATAGAGCAAAAGACACTGGTGTTGACAGACGCGACGCCGCTGGTCGAGAGCACGACCGGATCCACGTGCCAGCAGCCACGACGAACGCACTTTGAGGAGCTTGAAGAGAAGCGCTGTCGAGCGAATCGACTTAAAGAGTTGGCGCGAGAGGAGCACGTCCGCGCAACGTTAGATGCTGCCCGAGAACTAGAACGGAGACGGCACGAAAATGTCCAAATGAAGCGAGAAGATGACCTCGCATGCGCTCAGGAACGACTCGTGCGCAGGAAGCAGCGCTTGGGAAGCCTCAAGCTTCGGCTGGAACGAATCGCATCCACACCGCTCTTTTCGTGTATCTAGCTGCTCAGTGGGAAGAATTGGCGAATAACGATGTACGAACAGCGAGCGCGTGGGTACATACTGGATGGGCTCCGCACCGTGGCATACGATCCAACATCGTCGGGGTCCTACTCGCTGCACATGACCACGCGTGAGTACACGTCGCTCGGATGTGGACGCACGCGAGAAGGGCTGAGCATTTTTTGCAAATGGCTTTGCCTTCTGTATAAGAAGCGGAAGCGACATTTCCGATTAATCTGGTCTGGACCCTCGTGCCCTCCGCCCTTGCGCGTTTGGGAGCACGACTCGGTTGTATGCCTCCACAAGGAAGGTGTGAAGCTATCAGCGAGAACAAAGACTGCTGGATACGCTCTCGTCTCGGTGTTTGTGTGTCCAAACGCGTGTATGAGACTGCACTTCGTGACGGGTTTTCTGGAAACGGCAACGTCCTCGTCCATGGAGAAAGTTGTGTATGCCCCAGCGCTGATTCATGATGGCGCACTGCAGCTGTGCTACGGAGACCACGGCGACTCGTACGTGGTGTGGAAGCACGAATGGGGCCATCCGCATGTTTCGCTAAACTGAAACCAGACGAGTGAGATCCGAGTGTACTCTGGCGAAATGCGGATTCAAGCCCATGCAGTGCTCGTGTACGTCTTTGATGTATCTTCAACGGAGTACGCACTGGAGCTGCACCCTCTGTCGCCATCGACGTTGCCACCGGAATTGTTGTTCATGTGCACTGCGCACAAGAGAATCACGCTTCTGAAGCACGAGGTGAATCCGTACGATGCGCACTTGCCTCTCTCCGCGTTTGGCGATTTGCTGGCGGCAATCACATTCAGTCCACCTCTCGACTGCCACGCAGAAACTCTCGACAGCAGTGACGCTTGGAATGCGAAATGGAAACCGACGGTCAGCCGCAAATGGCTCGACACAGTGGCAAAGCACGTGCGAGTGTTGCATCTCGCGCGATTCGGTTGTAAAGTGGATCACAAGCACTTTTTGGTCACGCTCTCAGTTGTACAGCAAAAGACCGAGTTTCGCTCGTACTTGGTGCTGGAATTGACATGTCTGTCCGGTTTACTCGTGAAGAAGCAACCGCTCCGCATCAGTCTTTCCAGTTATCTGCGCTGTGGCAACGCTATGAGCCGCATTTTCGCGGTCGACGCCGAAGGCAACGGAAGATGCCACGTGTGCGACGACGATGTACTAAGCGGACGTGGAGCCTCGACCGCGTGTACATCGTGTGAAGAGATCCAGGTCGCGCGCCTCGCCAGTCTTCGTAACTTCGTTGTGAATCACCAACGTGCTGCAGAAGCAGTGCTGATCGACTATCACGGATACTGCCGCTTGTGTGGCGCACTCGCAAAGCCGATTCTGCTGGCCGTGTGTTCAATGACTGCGTCGGGTGCTGAAGTCCTTGAATTGCTCGGCTATCACTTCTCATGCTTTGATTTGGCGGATCTTCGTTCTTCAAACGGGTCAGCACTGGTTGCTGATCTGGGGCAAGCAATCGACGCGGAGCGGATCGTTGTCGGGTTCAATGCTGACTGTGGATCGACAATGGCGGCAGCCGGCGAATTCACAAACGAACTGCATTGGAATATCTACCCAGAGCTCCACGAGTTTCCGCTCCATGTCGTCTTTGCCGTTGACAGCGCAGCGCTGCTGCTTACTCAATGGGGGACAAGTTCCAGTGCTGAGCATGCATCATCTCGTGATAATGACATCTGTAATGCCCTTGCTGCATTGGCTGCTGCTACACCTCACATTGGCGATGCGCAGCCAATATCGATGGCAACTAGTGGAACAGATGGCGAAAATGCGGGTGCGTTCAATTTCGAAGCGTACCTGTGAGCGAAGCTCTTCTCGTCGAGGCCACGCGGGTTCTTCTCCAGCCAGACCTGCCGTGGCGTAGGCCAGGAGAAACTGTTGGGGCGTCCAGCTGGAGTATTGCGTGCCAATTTGTGCATGATCCTCAAGTGTTAAGCATTAAGCTCCAAGCCGTGAATCTAGCGACGATCTCTTGTGGTTCGCTGGAAATCCTGGATGCGTATTTTGCGCACCCAAAATGGCCACGCACTTACGACGACGTGCGTCCATGTTTCCATGGATTACTCTGCTACATGCTCCATGTATCACACAGGAGCTGATTCGCGGTCGCGATGGACTTCTCCATGAACCTGACGCATACGCCTCTGTTGACGAGATTGGGCCACACGAAGGACTTGAAAGGCGTTGCTGAAAGTGTTGTTGTTGTTGTGCGAAGGCAGATTTGAAAGTGAGATTGATAAGCTGTTACGTTTCCCGTCGCTACTCCTATTTCACCCCAAGGGCTCCTAGAGGTTTTATTCGTAAAACCTACACATGCAGAGAAAACCTAGCGAACTGATATATAAAACCTTGGTTACGTTTGAGGTGCAACCCATTGAACTTGAACTTGAACTTCTGTAAAATTCTCATTAAAGTGACTGGCTGGCG
>JAADVP010000645.1:0-16755 GCA_023335675.1 Globisporangium solare | reverse complement strand
AAATTCATTGTCACAAAATTCAAAATTATCACTAATAATCATATATGTTTGAATTGTATAAATTCCGGATTTTTCAAAAGTTTTGCGACCTCCCGGAAACACCCCATTTTGTACCGGTTAAGTCAGAGATGGGTTGTTAAACGTTTGTGCGCGATTCCCCTCATTTGAACGTCTGCCCGAATACGAACTTTTGTATGTCACAACTAATAACTTAAAGGATAACTGGCACATAAAAGCCCGAAAATCAAGGGAGAACGCATCACTCAGCGCTCGTAAAAAGTGCGGGAAGTGACCACTGGTACCGTGGATGACACAATAGTGCTGCGAAATGTGCCCAATGGATTCTTTGGTCCAATACAGCAGCACATTGTTCGAACCAGAATGGACGGCACGGGCGGTGTCGTGGGCGCCAACATGGGCGTAAGCGCGGCCGCAGCGGCGGCGGCGGCGGCCGCGGCCGTGGCCCACGCGGCGGCCAACAGCGCATTCGTGAACGACGTGCACGGCAGTGGCGGCGATATCGACTCGCTCCTGTCGAACGACCCAGACGTGGGCGACAAATCGCGGCGGCTGCTCGAGCCCTACGAGCGCCACCGTGCGCACGACCTGCGCGCCGAGTGCTACCGCCGCGGCATCCGGCCGATCAAGAAAGGGCCGAACGCGAACGACAACAAGAACGGGTATATTTTATTGCTGCGCAAGTACGACGGCACGGCGACGCCGGCGTCCGCCAATGGCGGCGGCGGCAATGGCAGCGGCGGGAACGGCGGCGGTAGTGGTAGTGGTGGTGTAATGTCCATGCGCGACGACGATTTTGATAAGCGACCGCATGACGACGACGACGACGACGCCGCAGGAGACAGCAGTGAAGACCAGTTGCCGAGTCTCGTCAAGAAACGCAAGCTGCCGTCTGCGCAGCAGCAGGGAAACTCCGGAACCAGCACGCCGACAGGTGGCGCGACGGGTGGGAATCCATCCGCGGGCGGCAATGCTGGCGATCTGGCGAGTTTCTACGAAAGCGCGCAGCCGACGCTGGTGCCGGTGCTCCCCATGCAGTATCCGAATATAGTGAAGCCGACCAACCCGACGACTGACCTCGAGATCCTCAGCGGCATAGCGAACACATATACACAGAACACAGTCGGCGACGGCCAGCTATGTGGTACGTGTCGAACCGTTGTGACAGACCAGCTCATGGAGTCCATCCGCTTGGGCAAGAACAAGATGCAGCTGCAGGAATACCACAAACTCATGGACCAGCGCGACCGCGACACGATCCATCTGAAACAAGTGCTCGGCGTCCTCGCAGACTTGCGGAAGGCGTACCGCGAAGCCCAATCCGACGGCATCAACCACGACCTATTGGTAGAACTAGAGGACGACATTGCGTTCTTCCAGGTATTAAAAGAGCGCACGAAGGAGCGCATGCGGCTCGCGATGCAGGAAACGCGGGAGCGCGCAGCAAACAAGTCCAATAGTAGTTCCTCATAGCCACGCAGGAGGTGATGTCCGAGCAGCAAGCAAGAAGAAAACAAGGCAACGAAGACTGCGTAGGGGGGCGAGAGCATAAACGAAGAAGATCCTTATTTTTGTTGGAAAAAGGCAATGGCAACGAGACGCGTGGTGGAGGTGTGCGTCGAAACAGCGCGCATCCATCACCGCGTTCGACGTAAAATGTGCTCCGGGTGACTCTTTTGCGTGTCTTGCGGGCTTTTGTGCTTCAGGTCGCCCAGAAACGTTGATTTATTGACCCACGAACCACTCTCTTCGGCTGCTCTAGGACCAGAGTGGACGACAATCGCGCACGCATCGCGAGTCGCATGCTGCATCTGACTATTGAAGGCACGCCAGCCCACCACGTTGACGCACGAGGCAACTTGATTCTCCTGCGCGACGAAACGAGAGACTGGATGAGCACAGCGCACTGCGGAGCAACACAGAGCGCCCTTGATAGATCCCTCGCATTGCGTGGTCCTCACTTTTGAAATTGCGTTGTGGTTCTCACTCCCAGTTGTTCTTGCTTGCCCCGATGGTGAGCGAAGCAAACTTCCAAGCTACGCCAGTGTATGACGCCGCAGGCACGCCGCCGTGCAAACGGGATTCAGTCGTGCACGTGCGCGGTGATGGTCCGCTTCAAGACGCCGCTGGCGGGTGCTCGATTGCGATGATGGTGCTGCTGTCCCTTCCAAGAATGGCGACGAACATGGCCTGGGCCGCGCAATGGGCAGCTCTTGGCCCATACCTCGGGACGATGCTGCCGCCATATGCTGTCCAGCTCACGCAACTCATCGGGCCACTCTCGGGCATCCTCGTTGCGCCGACCGTCGGCGTTCTGAGTGATCGCAGCACGAATCGCTACGGGCGCCGTCGTCCTTATCTGCTGTACGGCGCGATCACAAGCGCGATTTGCTGGACGATGATGGGGTACACTCGCGACCTTGGGGAACTGCTCGGAGACCAAGGCGATCATCGCTTGTGGACGTCGTTGCTCACGATCTTGTTCTACACGTGGATGGACATCACCGTCAACGTCGTGCAGACGCCCGCGATCTTGATCACCGCGGACTTCGCGGGCGATCGCCAAACCCTGGGTTCTGGGATCGGCCAAGCGAGTTCCACGTTGGGTTCGATCATGGTCGCTGGGTACATTTATTTTTTTGGCGCTGCTCACCTGACGCTGCGCTGGTTTCTCGGAATGCTGTCGGTCACGATGATCGCCAGCGTTGGAGTCGTGTGCGTGTTTGCGAAGGAGATCCCTCGTGCCCAGGACCCGCTCGACAAGATTACAACGTGTTCGCGCATCGTCGACGCATTCTGCACGATTGCTCATGAGCTTCGTACGCTCCCGCGTGTGCTTGTCGTGTACTGCATCGTGTTCTTCACTGTCCAGTACGGCTTCACGGCGTACAATGGCAGCAAGGGACAGTTCTTTGGTGTCGAAGTGTTTGGTGGGGACTCGCAAAACGCAGACACGTGCCACGAGAACTGCACAGTTGAGCAACGCCGATACAACGAAGGCGTCCAGCTGGCTGGCGGAGTAGCGGATATGACCTTCAACATCGTCGGCTACGTGTACTCGTGGGTGCTTCCGTTCCTGGTGGCCCGCATGGGTGCTCGCTGGATCATCACGCTCGCGATAATCCCACAAGCTTTTCTCATGGTGATGACATTTACGAAGATCGTTGTCGTAGACGTCGTGATCGTGGTCTTGACGGCGATCACGCAGGCCACGAGCTTTGCTCTGATCGTCCCGATCTTGATCCACGTGTACGGCGATGGCGCCGAGGTTGGCATGCATGTTGGCGCTGTGAACTCGGCCAATTGTTTTGGCCAATTGCTCAATTTTGCTGCCAGCGCAGCGTTGGTTGAGACACCACTTGGGTACGCGCTTCCGGTGTTTGTGGGCGGCGCGATCTCCTTCGCCGGCTTCCTTGTCAGCTTGTTCTTCTTTAAGATCAAAATGTACTCGATGTGAGGTGGCTGATTCCTTCATTCGAGACCACATGAAAAGATAATAAAATGCATCATCTTTGGCGCAAATTGTCCTTCATTCACCTTACTTCTTGGCTGCCCACCTGCTTTGCTTCAGTACCTCGTCGGATTTCTTCTTCCTGTGTATCCGAGTTTCACTCCATGACTTTAGTTATTTGCATCACAAAGCAAACACAACGTGCGGCGTCAGTTCCTGGCTTGTGGCTAATTTCAATGCACCAAAAGCAGGTCGCTCAACGGAGCAACGACGTACTGGTTCTCTGCCAGCAGCGTCTTCTGTGTTGGATCTGCGTAACTCTGTGAAAGATGCAACTCCGGGCTCCTGCTCAAAGACATCAGCAACATGGGATCGTCAACGTCAAGCTCGAGTATCCAGAAGAACGCACGAAGGAGGCACTTGCATGAACTTTTCACCGAAATCTTCGGCTGCGACGATCTTGCCGATTCCAGCCAGCAACGACCGCCTCGAATCCACTCTTCGCCCACTCAGCGAGCCATGGCTGCTGGAGCTGCTTGCGAGTCCACTTTCATCAGAAAATGGAGAACTTACTCGCGCTGAATTTTTGCGGTCAAGATGCGATTTCTTCTCGTACTGAATCATTCAAATAGCAGCGTTAGCTTGAGATAGAGTGTGCCAACAGTGCTTTTTATGGGATTTCCGTACGATGGGGGGTCACGTGGCGCTTATGCTGGGAATTGTGTCGAGTGCCGAGTGCGTACACATCTTTTGGGGGTCGCTTCCATTGACGCTTACGACGTGTATGACCTACATACAATTCAGCAGGCAACGATTGCTTTATGCACTGGTACATCTGCGCTTTCATCACGCTTCGTTAGCCTACGTTTTCCAGTCGCTCGAACTGGCATCACACCCTGGTCCAACCTGGCAAAAATGGAAAATGCACAGCAGCTATCACCAGCCAGTCGCAGCACTCTACATGTGCAGCCAACTCTTAGTTACCTGGTACACGGCGCTTTGATAGGAGATTCCAGGGACATTCTAGAGCAACACCATAGCAAACGCATTCAGATTCAGCCACTTCAACCACTTGTATGGAAACAACAAATGAGGCATGGGGGCCCACCGGATCTCTTGAAGGCACCTGGTGCGGCTCGAAGAGCTTTCTTCCGGCATTATTCGAGATCGCAGCCGACGGATCCGGCATCAGACCGCCTTTGCCATCAAACGCGAGGTTCTACAGAGCATGGCCAGTGAGTCGTCGATCAGCACGTGAGTAAAGAAACACACGCGAGGTTTTAGTATTCACGTACGTCTTTGGCAGAAGCGTGATCGTCGTAGAACCGCTTCTTATATGAACGCTGCACGAAACCACCCCAGTCCGCATCAGGATGATCTGGGTCATACTTTTCCGTCAAATGCGGAACCACTGGCGCGTGATGCTGCTGCTGATTGTTGCTTCGTTGGAAACTAGACTGCCGACGGCCGACGGCCAGCGGTCCCGGCCTCGAACCGAGCGCGCTCCTTTTCATCCTGGCGGTACCCTCTGTCCATTTTCAGCGTGCGCAGTCTTGCTCAGTGCAGAACCTCTGATGCAAACGACGAAGCGAAAGGTCACAACGCATTGTTACGAGCTAATTTCGTACAAATATGCAAAAGCAAAACGTACGGATACCTGTTAAGGCAGGATGACATTTGAGTCATGTTCGCTTTGCTGGCCGTGAGTGAGTCGCAATCGAACTGCTTCTTCCAGCTGCTCGGTCATTGCATTCATATGCTGCTGAATGTCCTGAGTAAACAACTGAAACGACGTTCGGAGTTGCTTCAAAGTGCTGCTCAGCTGCTCAATACGCCGACCAGTTTCCACCACACGCTGGGGAAATGAATGAGTTAGCAATTAGCGTCGACCACAAAATTTAGTCCATGAGCAGCGAACATGTGCACCTGATCGTATTCTGCTGGGGTCACTTTCGTCAGCTGAACAGTATTCGCGTCGTTCAATCGCTTTCTCGCAGCTGCAGATCTCGGTTCACCGGACTCTTTCTCTGGCGTAGGTAGTAAGCACGCGTCCCAAGTCGCACGAGGAAGGCGATATCTTTCTTGAATAGCGGTCGCCACAGGCATCTTGTGATGTGCTCTCTCCTCGTCACGATGATCAGCGGGTTGTAAGTGTGCTTCCTGTCCATCGACCTCACGTGGTGGAAGGATCTCACTACTTTCAGTTTGCTCGACAGCTCTTGACGGCACTTGAGCTGATTCAAACAGAGCCTGTCTGCCAATGAACTGTAGAGACTTGCCAGCCATCAAAGCCACGATCCAGCGCTCTGAGTTCTCGTTTTCAACCTCACGCGCGAACAGTGTTGCCAACAATGCAGCCCCCAGTGTGCTGACAGAAAATACCGCACAGACACCTTCAATTTCAGGCGGCGTCGTGAACTATGCACGCAAGCAGTCATAGGGTTAGTCCTTCGTAAATTCACGAGGAATAAATGGCGACGCGTTCCGTTTTCTTTTTATCGTACGTGGATAGCTGGACACTCCCAAAACTCTTTGATTGTTGGCCAAACAACGCGCTTGGGTTCGCCAGAAGGACTCGTTGATTGCATTTCCCAGAACCTCCCGGCGGTGCTTGACATCGTCAAAACTCAATTCTTGCAGATGTAGATCTGCCGAACTGGATCCTCTCGAAGCGCTGAGATAGATGGGTAAATCTAACCTGGAAGTGTTAGATGTGTGGATGTGAGCCGAGCTTTCTTTTTGTGCAGCGTATCTCGCCTGTTTTATCTCCAGCATCCATCGCGTTGGGCCTGCAGCAGTAATGCGCTTTTCAATGAGAACCATAATCTAGATACACAACAGAGGAAGCAAGTTCATACGCCAGGAGGACGGACATCGTCAGAATCCTGCGAATTATGCAATCTTAAAAGACCTCAATGTACGTGTACTCACGCTCACAGTTCCACCGAGTGAACCAGCTACAAGGAACTGGTCGCCTTCATTCGCTGACACTGCGCTCCACCATCGAAGCGACGTGAATACACTTTGCCTTTCGCGACCTAAGAAGTAAAGGGTTCAATTTCCACAGCGAGCTCAGTCAGCAGCAGCGAGAGCAATGCACACAGGACGCACATCCCAGCTCATACTTCCTGCCACTGAAGCAACTCGTACAGAACCCAAAGGGTTGTCTCGCAGGAGGATTCCAGACCGCGAGCAGCTGCCAGTTTTCAGTCGCTTAGACTCAAACAGACTAGATGATGCGTTTCCCCCACGTCCTGACGACGAGTGTCCATACCACTCGAAGAGACCGAGATCCAACAAATACAGATGCCCACTCGAATCAGAGATAGCACCCCACTGTCCGTTCAGATTTAGTGCGGCTGTGACCAGGGGCGTAGTGCAACCTGGAACCTCCGCCACACAGACCTGACGGTCGCTGAACCGCTCTCTCCACTGGAAAATCGCAAAGCTGCACGACTCTTCCAACAGTAACACCACAGCTCCTACCTGCATGTTTGCGCATTGCTGGCAAACCTCAAAGCGCGCAACTCCATTTGCATTTGGCAGTAGTACCTGCTCTAGGAAACTGAAGTGCACCATTGCGGGGTCTGGACGCGACCTCGAGGACTCGAACGAGGATTTAGAGACGCGTTGAAGCACGATGGAGCTCACATAGACACGGAATCCGAAGACCCACGTCGATACTTCCGCTTGTGCATCTTGTGATTTGGTCGCACCGACTAGTAAAACGCCTGGCGCCACAAAGCAAACGCTTGTTGCGACCATGACGCTCGTCGCCTCCTTGCAATCGGCTTTCTGCGCATACCCCTGGATGTCTTTGTACTCGTCCAATGCGATCTGCGTGAGGAACGGGAGGTGATAGCGCTCATCCCAGTCACCTCCTGCATCGCCTACATCTTGGTCGCCATCATTGCCACCGGACATGAGCACCAATCTGCTGGCGAGGAAGAGATCCACGACCAGTCTGTTCGCGACCGCGAGCACACCGCAGTCGTCACAGATCGCCATGCGCTGCGACGTCACGCTGCACTGCGGTAACAGGCCGTCTCTATTGCTGTCCACGGCGGCGCGACGGTGCTCATACTGGTGCAGTAATGGGACGTTTGCGACGGCCACGCTCTCTGCATCCACATCACTGGAGCTCTTCATGCCTGCAATTTTGGCGCCAAAACCACAGTCAAGATATGAAGCCATCTCAATACAAGCCCTTTTGCATCGTTATTCTTCCAATAGAGCACTTTTCGGCTGTACTGTACTAAATGAAATACAGGACTCTTTTTGTTTGAGAGTACTGCAGTCGTTTGAATACAGGAATGCATGGCACACTGTACCCATGGCTCCCATTTTCACTGGTGTTGATGCACAAAAGGCAACGAAAGCAGCATGAAGGTGGTCGCGCTCGTGAGCGGCGGCAAGGACTCGTGCTACGCCATGATGGAGTGCGTGCGCTACGGACACGACATCGCGTGTCTCGCGCACCTGCACCCACCGCTGGAGCTGGCGCCCGAGGACGCCGAGATCGACTCGTTCATGTACCAGTCCGTGGGCCACAACGTCGTGGTGCTCATCGCCGAGAGCATGGAGCTGCCGCTCGTGACGCAGACCATCACGGGCACGGCCATCAAGCAGGAAATTGACTACCACGTCGCGACCGACGGTGACGAAGTGGAGGACCTCTACCGCTTGCTCGAGAAAGTGCTGGTACGTAGCAGGCGGAAGACGATCACGTGACGACGGGCGCTCGTGCTAATCGTTTGGTATGTGGGGTATGCAGGCAGAGTATCCCGATGTGGAAGCCGTTTGCACGGGCGCGATCTTCTCTTCGTATCAGCGAAACCGCGTGGAAAATGTGTGAGTAGAAGGCGATTCAATGCGCAAGTTGGTTGTGCTCTTACGCATACGGTGGGGCTAATGTGTTGTTTGCGTGTGTGCTGTGCCTTTAGCTGCTCGCGACTGGGTCTGACGTCGCTCGGGTACCTGTGGCGACGTGAGCAGGAGGGTCTGTTGGACGACATGATTGAATCCGGGATCGAGGCGATTCTCGTGAAAGTCGCGTCCATCGGACTCACGCCTCGCAAGCACCTCGGCAAGACCATCGAGGAGCTCCAACAGGATTTCTTGGCACTGGTTTGTTTCAAGCATGGACTCTGCCATGGTAGCGGCGGCCTCGCGCGTTGTTCGAAGCTCAGCTAATGACTTGAACTCTCTTTGCTCGTGTTGTGCAGCAAGAGAAGTACCAGCTGAACGTTTGTGGCGAAGGTGGGGAGTACGAGACACTCACTTTGGACTGCCCATTGTTCAAAAAGCGAATTGTCATGTATGTGGAAAAGAAAACGAGATTTTACTTGTTTATTTTTGTCAAGCAGAGGGCTGATGTGTATCTGGGTGTTTGATAGCGATTCGTCTCGCGTCGTGCTGCATTCTGACGACTACTTTGCGCCCGTGGCGTTTCTCGTGATCGAGAAGTGCCACCTCGAAGACAAGGAACCCGCGAGTCCTTCGAAGGTTGCATCGCGACTCTCAGTCTCCTCTTTCGTGCCAGATTTGACACACAGCGCTCAGGAAAAGTTGCAGGAATCTGGTGCAACTAGCGCAACGGCGCTTGCTCAGGCGACTCAAGCGGATCGTGCGTTCCTTCCGGCGCATCGTCAATTCCGCAATGTGTTCCACTTGAGCGGATTCATGTGCGCAAACAGCGCGTCCCTCACGCTTGAACAGGAAATCGAAGAGCTTTTTGATCATGCCAAAGGTACGATGGCTGGTGGATTCTGCCAACTCCCCTTGGGGTATGAGATGAACCTTTTTAACATTGGACTCATTCTGTTTGCTCTATTATGACCCGCACAGACACGTTTGCTAAAGAATCCACGACGCTAGAGGATGTCTGCTTTGTGCATCTCTACGTCCAAGACATGAACCAGTTTGGCCGAATCAACGCCGAGTACTGCAAGTACTTTGGCGCGCACATGCCGCCATCGCGCACTTGCGTCGAAGTCCAGTCGCTACCAGCTCGCGTGCTCATGGATTGCATCGGGATCCGCGGCAGTGGCGAAAGCAAACTGCGCCAGTCGTCACGTGTGACGCGCGATGTGCTGCACATCAAGAGCATATCAGCATGGGCGCCAACTTGCATTGGACCGTACAGCCAAGCCAATATTTTGCACAAGTCGCTCATTCTCTTGGCGGGCCAAGTCTCGTTTCTACCGCAGACGATGGAGATCGTTGGCGCCGACCATTTCGCTCAGGCTAAGCAGTGCTATCGCAATGCAGGCAAGGTGCTCGAGTCGCTCGAGTCCAACTTGCGCCATGTGTGCTCGGCGGTTGTGTACACGACTGTCATGGATGCTAGCAGATCGACTGTGGCTGACCTGGCGCAAGTGTGCCGCGCACTAATGGTATCGAATGTTGGTCTGAAGGACCGATTCGAAGACATTGTCGACAGCGATGAGAGCGACGACGAGGTCGACAAGGACCAAGAACGCGTGGCATTGGTCACTAGGGCGCCGTTGCTGGTGATCCAGGTCTCCCACTTGCCACGCCACGCTCTCGTCGAAGTGGAGTTGCAAGCATTCTGTCATCGTGTGCTCAAGCACCTGAGCCCAGTCAGCTCGGCCTTCAAACTCAATAACCAGAGCGAGGGCAGCAGATGGGAGTTCGAATGCCAGGCGAGCACCATCCCGCGAGCAATGAGTCTGATCGTGTGCACGGCCACGTTGCCATTGCCTTCCAAGCAAATCCTTGATGCAGATCGCGTGCACCAGAGCGCACTCGGTCTCGTCAAGTGCATTGAGAAAAGCCTGACGAACGCGCAGCTCCCGTGGGACCGCGTGCTGCATTTCCGCGTCTTTTACAGCATGGCTGCGTTCCAAAGCGAAGTTGGCATCGCCTCAGGTGTGTTTCTCTCCACGCCTCTGCTTGCGTCTTTCACGTCGTCTCATTTGTGTTTTGTGTGGCTGTAGCTCTTCGCGATGTAATCGCAGCGTTGTATCAGCACCCATCGGCTACGGACAGAGTGCTGCCAGCGATGACGTTTGTTCCAACCGAGACGATCCAAAACGACGCGCTGCTTGCAGTTCAAGTGACGGCGCACGATTTAGATAAATTAGAGACGGAATTATGGCTCCGCAAGCAAATCTAAAAGAGAGGAGCTGGTGCTGTGTGCGCTAGTGTCGCTACTGCGTTCTGTGAACACCTAGCGTCTTCGTTTATATCTCTGGTCGTTGCTGCTTAAGCCTCCTCCTCCACCACTACTTTCATCCCGGTCTCGGCGCTTGCGAGGGTCTCGATCGTCCGAACGAGGACCACCCCGACTGTCGCGGTCTCGCCCCTTGTTGTCTTTGTCCTGCTGGCCTCTATCGCGATCGCTGCGGCGTTCACGGTCTCGGTCGCGACCACCTCGGTCTCTGTCTCGATCGTTCCGGTCCCGATCTCCTCGGTCGTTCCGGTGGTCTCGGTCGCGGTCATTCCGGTCGCGGTCACGATCACGGTCACGACCTCCTCGGTCTCGATCTCCTCGTCCGTCTCCGCCGGAATCCTTGATCCCATCACGACCAGAGCTCTTCGACGTATCCCGAGACGAGTCTCGATCTGGGCGACGCCCTCGCGACCGTGAACGCGATCGGTCCCGCGCCGAGTGGCCTGCATCCCGCAACCGACTGTCTCCACGGCGACTGCCTTCGTCGCGACTGTCCTTGTCGTCTGGTCTTCTGCCACCGCGGTCGTCGAAATCACGCGGACCTCGTCCACCGCGACCTCCACGGCCGCCACCTCGGCCACCACGACCTCCTCGGCCGCCCATGTCATCGGGACCAGGTCCACCCATCCACGGTCCTGGAGGGCCTCGGCCAGCGCCATTACCACCCCAGTGACCTGGTCCAGGACCGCCGTGCATTCCGCCTCCCCAGTTTTGCGACGGATGCATGTATGGTCCTGGCGCACCGCCATGAGGTGGCGGCCCCATCCCAGGATGCCAGCCCCGTGGCGGTGGCATGAACCCATGCGGCCCTGCCATTCCACCGGACCCGGGAGGACCTCGCGCCATACCGCCCATTGGAGGCATGCCGCCTCTTGGCCCCCACTGACCATTCGGCGGTTGCTGGTTCGCGTCACCCGTCGGTTGTTCGCCTTGTGGATTGCTGCCACCGCCTAAACCCATAGCCGGTTGACTGCCTGGAAAAGCTGCTCCCCTTTGCGGCATCCCACCTCCTTGCATGGACTTCATGTCGTGGAGAGGAGGCTGCGAAGCAGCAGAGACTGCCTGACGCGCCGCTTGCTCCCGGGTCTTCTCCATGGCGAGATCACGACGCAGTTGAAGCTGGCGACCTGCATATTCCTGCATCAACGCAGTCCGTTTGACAACAACAGCACACACACACGCACACACACATGACGTTACGTTAAATATTGACACAGTCGATTAGCCACTGACAAAGACGCTACTGACCCGCCAGGAATGCTCGTCGAACCCGTAGTTGAAATAGTCCGAAATGTCGACACCAGGCTTCCGCCATGGCTTGTCTTCTAGCATATCAATGTCCACATCGAACGCCGTGCGACGCCCGCCAAACATCGCCAGGTCATCGATGCCGTCTGCGTCGCCCTGCAAAACGAAGAAGAAAAAAAGAAACAACTCGTTAATATTCATAAAACGCGACACAAAGTTCCAACGATGACGAACCTCGCCGTGCTTGTGGTGCAGATGCGATGAGCCAGCGGGGACATGCTGCGGCCCGCCGACAAAACTGCCGCGAACATAGCGATTCACGCCACCTAATGCAACAGTCGAGAGAGCAAATTCGTTCGCGTCGGGCCAGCAGAAACTATATCGAGACGCGCGTGGAGACAGCAGTACCTCCTGTGAAGCGCAGCGTGGGTTTATTGCCTTTCGAGTCGTTGTTGAGCACGATTGCAATGTCTTCTTCGTCCTCATCCTCATCGAAATCGTCGTTTCCATCGTTGGCTCCGCCTGCTGCGCGCTATTCAAACATCCTCATCGTCTTTATTAATCAGTGCTCGCATAGAGCTTCCACCGTGGCTGCAAGCAGCACAAGCTCACCGTGGCTGGTCCACCGCTGCCAGGAGGCGCTGCCTTGGCGCTCTTTCCCGTCTCCGCGTTCAGCTTGATCGACACGCCGCCGTACAGCTCTTCGTCGTCGTTGTCGTCGCCGCCTGCACTTGCAGCGGCAGCAGGAGCGCTGCCCGAGTCCTTCCACTCTTCCGTCGCTGACGCCGCGGCCTCGCGCGCTGTCTCCTTTGACGTTACCAGAACATCTTCGCCAAATTCTTCGTCCTGAGCGCACGTGTGCATAGAATAAGCATTCAGCGCCGCGCATCGGGCATAGACACATCGAGAGAGAGCGGCTCACCTCCATTTTGGCTCAGACCGTCGGATCGCTCTATGGGGGAAACCATGGCGGCGAGTAGGTACTTTATGCACTCAAGTAAGTACGGAACCTCGCTCCCCAAACCCGGGTTTTACGGGTTTGCCCGTGGTCAACGAGACGGGTTCTTGCTGTTCAAAGTGCTGGCAACTTGGCTTCCGACCCGACCCGCCGGGCGCTTCTGTTGCGCGAAGGGGACGGAGGTGATTGGCTCGCGGCAGCGTGACTTGGCGTTTGTATGCTGACGCCTTCACGGCCAATAGTTTTCGCTGTTGGCCGAGCTGCTCCGCTTGTGTGGCGCGCGCAGGGAAAACCAGTTCTTGTCTCGTTCAGATCTGCAGGTAAGCGGACGCTCGGCGCCTCTTGTGGGCGGAATGGAGTGGGCGGCGGCGGCGGCTCTGCGCGCTTTCCGGCGGGATGAGCGGCAGCTGCGCGAGTGGCGAGTGGCGCACACTTGGAAAGGGAAATGGCGCGACGACAGCGACCAGCGGACGAGAGCAAACACATCGCGAATCACCATCAGTGCACCCCCTCGAAGTGCGCCAAATGCGACGGATTAGTGACCTGATGCGCGAATAAGTGCAGACAGTTGGCAACTGCATCGGGTCGCGATCTGCACGGCGACATACAGGAACACGGAAATATGGTCATTCAACCGGCATCAATGCGATAGAGAATCAAAAGCGACCCGGCAGCTCCCGACAGCAGTCACAGCCATGAGCGAGCAGCCGTAGCCGCAGCCGCCGCCCGCTCCTCAACCGCTGCACATGCGATCACAAGATGATGACGAGTAACAGACACTAACAGGTCGTGCGTGTGCTTGTGCAGGAGAAACTAATCAACAATGCCGCACTCTTTCGGTTACCGTGCGCGTACGCGCGACATGTTCGCTCGCCCATTCCGCCAAAGCGGTATGATCAAGCTCTCGACGTACATGCGTACGTTCAAGGTCGGTGACTACGTGGACATCAAGGCCAACGGTGCTATCCACAAGGGTATGCCACACAAGTTCTACCACGGTCGCACTGGCCGTGTGTACAACATCACCAAGCGCGCTGTCGGTGTCCGTGTGAACAAGATTGTGGGTAACCGCATCATCCACAAGCACATCAACGTGCGCATTGAGCACGTGCACCAGTCCAAGTGCCGTCAAGGTTTCCTTACCCGTGTCAAGGAGAACGAATTGAAGAAGAAGGAAGCCGCTGCCACCGGCGGTACGTCTGCTACTGATTCCTTCCAAACGGCACTGTTCGCGACGTCTAATGTGTTTTGTGCCTGAACAGTCCGCGCTGTCATCAAGCGTCAGCCTACCCCACCAAAGGAGGCCTACACCCTGAAGACCAAGGGTGCTCTCCCAATCACCATGGCCCCACAGGCTTTCGTCGACCTTATGTAATTTCTCCCACCTGGCGTGTCTTTTTTCTCCACTTGGGTTTCTTGGGTTCTGATGGGGCGATGACGGACGGAGACGGCGGCGAGTGGGGCTTTGCGGCTTTGCTCGCGCACACGTGGCCGCGTTGCTTTCGTTGAGGAAGCGCATGGCGCGAGTGAAGCAGCTCCTCTCGCTCGTTGACTGACTCTCGCACCACCAGCACCACCTCCAACAAGACGCCCATGGGAAAAAGAAAGAAGTTGAAAGAGTTGGCAAATAAATGAACGAGTTCGCATATCCTGCCCACTTGGCGTCTTGTGTATACGTGCATGAACAGCTAGCTCACCGTTGGCATTGCCCACACTGACGGTGTTTTCAAGTGCCGACAGAATGCTCAGGGTTCAGACGCAGCCCCGTTGTCGTTGCTGCGTGTTGAAGTCGCCGCCAATGGCTTCACTGCGACATACGCGCTGCACTCTACGGTGTCGACTGTTGACTCGACCGCGTTAAAGCCATCGACTGCGTGTCTGCGTGACGCACGCATCGCCCACTTCTTCTCCTTCTCGCGCATGCGCATTGCGTCAATTCTCCATGGAAAACTACAGTGCGTACTTAACGAAAGCCCGCACAGCAGGGAACACGCACTTAACGCATGCGCGCAGACTAACGCGAACAAAGGCTCACATTATGGAAAAAAGCGGCGCTTCAGGCGCACTTTCTCCGCGTTCGTTCTTCGTCCTGCGTCCACGCGCGCGCGCAACCGCTTGCGCAATTACCAGATAGAGAAAGAGCAGGTAGAGCGCTCGGGACACTGATCATACCAAGTTAACACCCGCGCTTGCCGTCCGAGAATGTCGACGATCGATGACGCCACGATGGAGCAGTACGCAGACGTATGATACCACGCTGCGTGATAAAGATCTCGAATGGACGCATTGCGGAACGCGTGACTGATGCGTTGCGTGTGCAGTGGCTGGACAACCTCGAGCGCACGGACCCGCAGGCGTACAACCAGCTCATCGCGTCCATGAAGGTGCAGCTGGAGAGCGCAGGACCTGCGATGCCAAGCATGAACCAGCAGGGCGACGCAGACTCGGCGCTGTTTGAGATGCTCAAAGCCGCGGCGAAGACGGGAGCTGGCGCTGCCAACGGCAAGAGCGGCAGTGTGGCAGGTCTGATTCGCAACCGATGTGCTTTCTGGAGAAGTGTTTGCACGATTGCTTGCTTGAGTGCTAATCTGGAGGTTGTCTGCCTGCCTAGACTTCAAGCCGCGCTTCCCCGGCAACAAAGTGATGGAAGCGAGCGGATTGGCTGCCAAGCAAGAAGGAGTGAGTGCACTTTCATTATTGTATACGCTGTGGCTTCAGAGCTGTCTATCGCAGGAGGTATGTGGCATGGCGACTCTGACATAGTTGGGCTGGTGTTGCTGTGCATCCAGGTGTACATTGATGTCCATCCAGGCTTCGTCATGAAGACGAGCGAGCTGAACAGCGGGAAAAAGGTCACGAATGATAGCTTCTCAAGGACACTTTCGACCACAGCCCCACTGGGATGAGCCTGACGTGTTTGCGTTCGTGTGCCATGACGTAGGTGTTTGTGAACGTGTGCTATTCCGACAAGATCCAGACGTTCTCGCAGCAAAAGAAGCTCGACGACGAAGGAAAAGAGCAGGAGGTAGCGTACGTGCCAGTGGATGAACTGAGGGGCCTCACTACTTGCAGTAAACTGATTAGGATTCGTTCAAACGCTTTAGGGGATCCACGTACCACTGAGTCTCGGCGCGCCGCACGAAGTCAAAGACAAGAAAGGCGCCACGTCGTTGGCGTTCGACGTCGCCGTGAACACACAGGTCATCGAAGACTGCAAACTCGATAAAACAGGCGCGTTTCGCAACTTTGTGTGCGAGTTAGCGATCGAGTATATTGACCAGAAGGTAATTTTGTGCGTACATATGCTGCTGCTACTGTTTGGCGTCTTACTTGTCTCACTCAACTCACCGTACGCAACGAACCAATTCTTGCTTGCGTATGTAAAAAATGTCCTGGGATCCGCCGTGGCCTAGTACAAAGTCAAGCTTGACGCGCGCTATAAGCTTCCTCGTCTCTCATATCGAGGCGATCTACCACCTCCTAAGCATTACATTCGGAAAGTAACAGCACCAAAGATTCAAGATGTGACCGGCAACTCCGCGACAACCTCAACCAAGACAGTGGGGAAGAAACTCGACCAGCCAATGTCCCCTACGGCATCGGCTACGGCGCGCTGGGAACTACATGAAGTAACGACGAAGAGCTCCGATGGTGAGGAAAGGATTCCGTGCACACGCGTCGCTGCGGCTGAGAAGGACGGAAAGCCGCTTTCACAACAAATCCTCCAGCAAGCAGGAGAGTTTCTGGAAGTGACCGTTTGGTTTCAGACTCCCGTCGAGTCACCAGAAGAGCTTGAGATCGAGCTTCGTCCAGAGCTGCTTGGCGTTAAATCGCGTGGTCACCTCGATCTCAGTAAGTCGAAGGGGTAGCTTTTTTTTTTTTTTT
>JAADVP010000644.1:0-16896 GCA_023335675.1 Globisporangium solare | reverse complement strand
CGAGCAGAGTCTTTCCTAGCTGGAAGATGTTGCTGTGCTTGTGGATTCTGTTGGTCTCCTTAGTTGGTCGGCTTTGCGGGGTGATGGCGCAGCAGCCAGGCTGGATTGGTTTGTCCGGGCGGACTAGCGAGTGCCAGGCTGCTGTGTGCGCGTTCTCCCCCGCCAGGAGCCACGATGCTGCTCTTTTCATCGCTTGCCTCTTGATCGCCAGCGGTATCGACAGGAGCCCAAGCCCTCCCGCTTTAAGCGGTGCGAAGAGCAGCGCTGGGCTGATCTTATGCCGTGGCGGTTCTGCTGGTAGTTCTGCGTTCCACAGGGACCTCTTTTGGATGCGCTCGAGCTCCTGCACTGTTTCTGGTGTCGGTTTGCTGTAGCCTGCCGTGAAGAGAACTGCAGGGAGGAGTGTCGCGTTCAGTATCATTACCTTTCCAGGGGTCGTGTCGGTTACTTGCGTTGCGATCGCCAGTCTGGCGCGGATCTTTGTTATCTGTTCGCTCCAATTTGCATGCGTCGTGTCGCCTGTTCCCACTTGAATCCCGAGGTATCGCACCGTTTGGCCGTGCTCGAGGACCGGGATCCCTTGTACTGCCCGCTACCTCGTCGCCGTGTTCAGACTGATATACCAACTCTTTGTTTGCTGGACTTGGAGGCCAGATAGCGCACTGAACTCGTCGAGAACCCCCATCAGCTGCTTCACTTCCGCTCCAGTCCGGACAAAGACTGCGGCATCGTCGACAAATGCTGATACTTTGTGCGGCCGGTTGTGCTGACCCGCGACCACTATGCCTCGCAGTGTTGGAGTCTGCTCAATCGCCAGTGATAGCGTTTCTGCCGCGATAATGAACAGCAGAGGAGCAAGCGGACACCTTTGTCGGATGCCTGATCGCACTGCGCGTTTCGTTGATAGCTCTCCGTTCACCAGGAAATATGCTGTTGTGCCTTCATGCAGTCTTCTGGTCAGGTCGACGAACTGAGCGCAGGAGCCAAACCTGGCGAGCACCTGAAGTAGGAAGTCGCGGCTTAGCATGTCATACGCCTTTTCAAAGTCGAGCAGTACTGCTCCCGGAGACTCCTCCATCGGCTTGCGTTCATCGTGGAAGGCCTGCTGCAGGACCGCTTGCATCAGGATCAGAGACTTCTCCATGGCTCTGCTTTTGACGAAACCCTGTTGCGTGTCGCCGATGATCTTCCGCAACTGCTTCTGCAGCCGTCCCGCGATGATCGCTGCAAAAATTTTGTATCCTGACGAGAGTATGGTGATCGGGTGGTACTCCATCGGATTGTCCGAGTCTCCATTCTTTCTCAATGGCACGACCAGGCCTTCGAGAAAAGAGGGAGGAACCTCTCCGCCCGCTAGGATCTGGTTGTACAGCTTTGTCAGCGCTGGTACCAGCGATTCGCCGAAACCCTTGAAAAAGTCGTTGCCGAGGCCATCCAGCCCTGCAAAAATGCACATCCATCATTTGGTGAGTTGACGCAGACCATCACTCATAGTGCACGAAGACGTGGACAGACAGAACGCTGAGATAATCGCCGCAAGAATTGTTCCGAGACGACATGCATTCTACAAGTTGCGTATCAGTTCCTAGGGATGCACATCTGACCACTCTGCTAGAGTATCTGGAGATTGGTGCGCTCCTCCTGCATATCGCAGGCGATGTGATCGCTCGTTCCCCCCCCCAAAGTGTAGGTCGCTTCAGCTGACAAGAATGGTGGTTTGTGCGGTGCAATGTTTCGCAAACAAGTGGATCTGCTTCAAGATACAGGATGCACGAAATACGAAGCGAGGCGCTGCGGACCGCTAATCACACACTGCGACCGACTTTGTTCTTATGGCACGTGTAGTTCCTCCTTTGATGACGCCCTTGCTCGCGAAGAAAATGAACGTGGGGCCTCCTCTCTTTCTTTCTTTCTTTCTCTCAGTTCATGATGCCTGGTTTTGTGCCGCGTTTTGAGAAGACGTCGTCTGCTGATTGCAGTTCGCTGTCGCATTTAACGAGAGAGCGTCTTCACACCCCCAGTTCACCACCGACTGAGCAGCCGCTCACAACACAATTTGCTGGCAACAGAGCTCTGCAAAGAGCACGATGGACGCCAAACTCACCGTTGTGAAGGGACAAACGCCCCAGTCGATCGGCAAGATGGATAAAGTGATCGAGAAGCAAGGCACACTCTCAAGCAATCAAGAAGACGCGGGAGGTGCGGCATCTAAAGCAGCGAGCGGCCCTGAAGCCAAGCCGACGTACATCTCGAAGGAAGCCATGGCGCACATGCGAATTCGCTGAGAAGTGTACATCACCATCGTCAATCCTCGCTGGAGGCTCAGACTTCGAAGATGTCAAGCCTTCGAGCGAAGCTGCAAAAAAATCTTCCACAGTATCCATACTGTCATTTGATCGTTTGATAGACACGGTCGTGCTCTAATGGCATACATGATCAGGCAGCATGCGCTTGTTTTTTTGTCTTGTTGTTTTCTTGTGTGTCATGTGTCGTTTAGTTCATATGGGGAAGAAGTTGCGTCTCTAGGAATGGTCTTGACGATGGCAAAGAACTCTTTTTTGGCGATGAGAAGGCGTATGCAGCTTCAAGTCAGCGCGCGCTATCAAGTAGTGGTGAGGAACATTAGCCAACAAGCAACGCGCGTGACAGTGGCACTTGATCCTCCGCAGGTTTTGCTCTCAGCCCACGAACTAATGCGTCTGACTCGTGGCGTTTGCATCAAAAGTGGACTTTGACTAAGTGCTTTTTTGCGTCACAGCGGTGCCAAGCGAACCCGAAAAGAGAACCAGCCCAAACTGCAGAATTTCTTGCCCTTCTCTTTGTTTGAGTGTGACCTCAACAAGCGGACCCGTGGTTCATCTCTAACTTTTCTTGCGCATCCGTCGTTGAGCCGCATTGCCTGACTTCAACTGTTGTGCAGGGTACTAGAAACGGAAGTGGTCACATCAACTCCACTGGATGTCGTGTACGTCTTGGCGGTTCACGACCTGAACGGCCTGCATAAGATAGCGAACGCGGTAGTAGTCCAGCGACTCGATCGAGATGTCCGCCCACTTGGTCCCGAACAAGATGCATTCCAGGAACAGCAGTGCGAGAATGCCGCTGTCGATAGCCGCACTGCTCTCCGTCGCGCCCGCCAGACTTGGCGCAAACTGAACCGTCAAGTACGAGTCGAACCCGGTCACGAGACTCGCGAGAACCGCTTTCATCTCGGCAAAGTCGGACTCGCTCGCTGCATATATGGTGCACTCTATCCGGGAGCGATTGAGGAAGAACGCTCCCCATCGATTCACTGTCGCGAGCGGGATGACGCCGAGTATCCGCTCGGTCGGCGTCGTCAACGCCCCATAGGCGCTCGCTCGTCGCCAGTGCTCTCGATCGTCGCCTGGTTCCAGCAGGAAACTCGGGCACACGAAGCGCGCCGTCGTATGGAACCGGCCATGCATGTGCAGTATGATCGCTTTCACGCAGTCCACGTCGATGGATGCCGTGCTCGAGCCGAATCGGAGCAAATTCGTGCCGAGAATCGAGTCTGTAAAGCGAACTTTCACGTCGCCATTGATACTGTCGCCACGAACCACGGTCTTCACGAGCGGCATGAACTGAACGGCGTCAAGAAACGTCTCCTAAGACAAATGCGGAAAACAACATGCCGATCGTGAGAGAACGCAGAGAGAGAGAGAGAGAGCACGCAGCATGCAGCGCACTATATACCTTGCTGGACGCAAAGTACTTATCAAACGGCGGTGGCGGCGGCGTGCGCATTTGGAATGTCTTTGCGTGGATCCAGTCGAGCACGCCCTTGACGTCACGGATCGTCTGCCGCACGTGGTAAACTTGCTTCATTGCTCGAATCTGGCGTGACGAGATCGTGACCTGAACACTAGAGACCGCCACGGGTCCTTGGTTTGTTCTTGGCCTTAAAGTCACCGGTAGCGCCACACCGACCGATGACGGGTGCAGTCCGTGACGTCGACAGAACGTCACGATCTCGTTTTCGCAGCCGTAGATCACGTGCTTTGGTAGAATGAACGCGATGCTGTTGTCCGCAGTAATAGAAGGTGTCGATAGGCGCACAATCTCAAGTTTAAACCCCGAAATCGAGCGCGGGATGCCTTCAACTCGAGCGACTTCGACACTGTCGACCTGCGAAAGCAGACAATAGAAGACGAGATGACGGGAATTGCAAGCTTTCTCCGCATCAGGCGAGAAAAACAGCCACAAACTCAACACGCACCTGGTCGCGGATTTGCTGAAAGCAAAAGCGCGAAGTCAGCATTGCTTCCAGTCGGGACAGTCTCACAGAAGCGACTCCGCTGGGTGGACAAACCGTCTCACGTTCGTCATTCTCGCTCTCGCTGTCGACTTGCGTCATGTATTCTGCGCGCCGTTTCTTGCTCTCAGTGGTGGAACTTTGCAGCCGGTTGTCCACACCACTGGGCTCTTGCTCCTGATGGTCGCCGGACGAGTCGTCGCCGTCATCGTCGTTCTCAGAAGCTGCTCGGCCATCGCCGGTACGTCGCGAAACAGCATCTGCATGGTTCCCTGCTTCCACCTCGCTTGGTTTCCAGCGTTTGATGTAGTTTGCAAGATCTTGCCGAGTCGGTGCGCGGTCGTTATCGCCTGTGGCCTCCTTGATGCGCTTGGCGACTCGTGCGTGGATTTCCTGTGTGCTCGCCCCGCGGTCGTGCAACCGCAGCACCAGGCGCTGCAGCGCCGGGTCCTTGATGCGCCGGTTCTCTGGGTACGCGAAGTAGCGCTCTCGGTTGCACGGGTGGTTGTGGAACCCGTCAAGCTCGACGGCAATAAAGTACCTCGCGTCGGCGAACTGGAGCGTGGCCTTGATCTTGGCCGTGCACCCCATATCGCGCACCAGCGCGTGGTTGCGCAAGCCTCTGCCGCGGCGGTGGCTCGCAGCCGCATGCGTGCACGCGTAGATGCGCTGGTAGTACCTCCACTCCTCCGGCAGCATCGTCCACTTGCGGCCTTTCGCGTTGCGCGCTTCGAGCGCTTCGTTCCGCGTCTTGATCGGGATCGAGTTGCGCACCTTGAAGAGCTGGTACGCGCTCTCCATGAACTCGCGCAGGTACGTCTCCAGCGCGTCCCAGGACGCGAACACGCTCGGGAAGCTTTCAAACGCGCGCTCTTCTTCTTTGTCCGATGCGCACGCGTAGCCGATAATCACAGTAGGAATGGAGCTGCTCGCTTCCGCGGCGCTCGCGAGACGCGTCGTCGCGTCTTCGCTGGCCTTTGGGGCGTCGCCAACAGAGCGTGGTCTGGGCGCCAGAGGCGCGTCTGCTGGGGAAGCGCATGCTGCGGCGTCGCGGGCGGCGGCTGTGGGCTGCTGCCCACGCGGAGAAGACGCGGTGTCGTTCGTTGTCGCCATTGTGCTGGTTAGCTTGTGTTGATGAGGAGACAGCTAGTATCGCTTACAAGAGCATTGTTGATGGAGGCACCAGGTATTTAGTGACATAGGTCACTAGAAGTAATGCAGTAAGCCGATACCGTCTATAGAAGAATTAATCAAAATTATTAAAATTAATTGATAGTCATATACTGCTATCTCGAACCTCAACAATGTCGTCGTGATGGTAGATATATTTCCTCACCAGCTTCTCCGATCGGTGAATGCGTGTCTCATGAGCTAACTTTGAACAATGTCGATAGTGCTACTTGGGCTAATCTCTTATCTCCATGGCTTCTAGGCTACTTGTTAATCTCTAGGGTGCCGAGGTGTTTGGTCGTAATGGCAGCAAGTACGAACGCCCCGGTCCATAAAAGCGAGTGCATTGCACCGACCGACCAGCCGCGATAAAAGCCGCGAATCCCGTGCTGGGAATACACGCGCTTTGCTGCGCCGCGCAGACTCAACGGGCCATTAGATGCAGTTTGCATCTGCGCCTTGAGCACATCCGCGGGGTATAAGACATTCCATGTCGTAGCCGTCGCGAGTCCGATGGAGAAGACGATATAGAACGGATAGAATTCTTTCATCGACTCCGGGTCCTGCCATTTCGCAAACGCTTACATGTACGCTTTGTGGCCACCAACGATCAAAAGGCTGGTTGGCATGTAAAGGAGCAGCAGCCCCGAGTAGCCGCGGAATAGACCCCGAGCACCCTCGTGATAAAGCACCTTTTGCAGACAATCCCAGGGTCCACGGTACTCTATCAAGCCAGACACACGAACACATCAGCTATTTTGTACTTGCAATACGTAAGCCGAAGCGCGCAGGTCCATACCTGCCGTGCCCAAGCAGCCACGCTGGATTTGCAACTTGGTCTGAATCAGTTCGGCAGGGGCGATAGCCTAAATGGATAGCGACGAGCAGCAGTCGTGATGAGTGAGGTGCTTTAGAACGAGCATTGACCATTTCAGATGGCGACATACCGTGGTCGATAAGACGCTGGCGACAGTCTCCACAATCGCTACGTCGAGCACCAGCTCGTCATCGTATCCGAGTTGTTTCCACGCATGCAGCGCGGGTACCGCACTCTTGGCGATACCGCTCACACTTAAGTTCGTCGCACTTACAAGAGCGGAGCTCGAGAGTGCGGGCACAGCGCCCTTCTAGAGTGATGCCACACCTTCCTCAGCTGCGATCCGCTTGAAGCAGTGAATCATGCCGTCGTACGACTTGACGGTGCCTTGAGTCTGCAGTCGCGTCTTCACTACTCCAAATAGTTGTGCGGCGTAGACGCCACAGAACCCGCCAACAGTGATTGCTAGTGCCTCGCGCGCGTCCGTCATTTCTCCGTATGCCTTAATGGGTGTTTGCGTGCGCTCGACAGCGCAAAACGATTTGTGTGACCCCAAAGTGTGGACATCTTTGGCGTGAGTCCAGTGGGTAGTACTTAAGCAAGAGGGAATGATTATTTTATTACCGTCATTCTCGCCGCACGCTTGCAGCAACGTACCATCATCCTAATTGTCGTGAAGGCACAGTATCCTCATCCATCAAATCACTCAGATCCTGCTTGTTCGTGACCTCTGTCGCGCTGGGTCGCCATAAATCCCATTCGCCATCAGCCATGGATTTTCAAATCTCATTTTAAAAAAAATCCTTTTGACGAATGGTAAAAACAGAAGCGATATGACACGGAGGATAAATCCAAGTTAATGGATCGACAGCTGGAGGCGTACGGACGTGTGAACTTGCTACGTGGTGTCTGGCAGAGCGTTGCAAAATCTCATTTGACGGGATGCCAGCTCGCTTTATTTGGCCAAGCCTTCACCTAGGAAGCGACTCCTGCCAGGACCGGCACGACGGAATCACGATCGTGCAGCAGTTAGAAAAAAGGGCGGCAAGTGAGCAATGGGTAGTCGGCACGGTTGTCATTGTTCAACACCGGGCGGGGCGGCTGATCCCGTCGAATTCTTGCTTTGCTATGACCGCGTATTGCTTTGATCACTGCTTTGTCCATGACATAAACAACCTTCCCAAGGCTGTAGCGCAGAGAAGTTGACTGGACTACGAGCATGGCAGCAAAGCTTACAGATTTGTTTGGGAGTGATTGGCATTTGTTTGTAAGCATGTGTGTCGTCTTCGAAGTTGATACATCTGGGATGGCAATCGTCACCAAATAGTTGGCAATTTGTCCACGGACACGATTTATTAAGCTCTATGGAGATTTGCGATTACGCAAATCGGGAGATTAAAAATCGCATTTTTGATCATTTTTGTTGTTTGATCAATTATGGTAGAGGTGAGTGCAACAGCGCGTCGATGATTCAGCTCTGACTGACTCGTTTTCTCGAAGCAGTGGTTAGTAGTGTGTCACTTTGGACTTTTCGCTGCGCCTCGTTGACAACGCAGCTAGACTCACTCGGTCTAGCTGAAGAAGAGTCACTGGCAACGTCGCGCTTCTTTCGCTCTCCCATCGCGATCCCACTCGCACTCGCCTCCAACGTCGACATCGTTGGTGCAGCTGATGATTCGTTTGACAACTGTATCGATATTGTTGCTACTGTAATAATTGTCGGAAATAATCAAGATTGGCCGGAATATTGGTCGAAAACAGTTCAACCAACACCGTCCGACCTGAACTGTCCAAGAGGGTCATGTTTGCTTCATAGCTCGACGAGTGCTGCTGCTGCTGCTTCTCTTAACTACGTAAGCAGCTAGTTCACTTGGAGAGAACGAGAGTTCATGGCACTCTACCCTGCACCGAGTGGCAGTCCTGCTGACTCGCGCGCAAAGCCTCTTCAATGCACCAAAGGCTCTACTAATAAGAGGGTTCGATGTGTAACCAACCATGTTATCCAGCGCAGTGACGCTGTAGCTGTATGTTTTGATCAGTTAAACTTCAAACCACTGGATTTCATGCAGATCCTGCTTGCCCACGACCTCCGACGCGAGCATCAGATAGCGGAGTCGGTAGTAGTCCAGTGCCGAAAGCGGGATGTCGGCCCACGTACTGCGCACCAAAACGCACTCGAGAAAGAGCAGCGCCAGGACCCCACTCGCACTCGCATCCGTTGCCCTTGCTGTGTCTGCTTCCGGGCACGGTGCATACATAAACACGACGTTGATCACGAATGGGCGGAACAAACCCGTGAGCGACTGCTTCAGCTCGTGGAACGCCGTCTCATCTGGTGCGTATACGAAGCACTGCCTCTTCGGCCAGTTGAGAACGAACGAGCCCCAATGGCTCGATTGCACTTGTGCCACGCCCATGACCGTCTCCTTTTGCGCTGTAAATGCGCCGTACGAACTTGCCTTGCGACTGCGCTCGCGGTCGTCTGTCTCCAGCAGATAGCTGGGGCACACAAAGCTCGCATCTGCATAGAATCGAGCATGCAGATGCAGCAAGATCGCTTTCATGCAGTCCACGTCCAGGTTCGTGTTCGAGCAAAAGCGGAGAACCCGAGCGCCAACGATCGTGTCCGTGAACTCGTGGCCTCCGCTGGACGTCGTTCCGCGAATCACAGTCTTTGTCAGCGGAGTGAGCTTCAGAGCCGACAGAAAGCGGTCCTGAACATCACATAATAAACAAGACATCAGCATCTTTTCAGCATGGGTGCATCTTGCTCGCAGCGACACCAGAGACGTACCTTGTTCCAACGAGCGTAGTCAGCAAAGCAAACAGGAAGAGCGAAATCATCTCCTTGAAGCTGGGCAGCAGTATGAAGCCACTCGATCATGCTATTGGTATCGCGAACGTTCTGGCGCGCGAGGTGGATCTGTTTCATCACTCGTAGCTGGTGAGACGACACGGTCGCGAGCGTCGACGCTCCGGACGAGAACTGTCTGACCACTGGGAGCCTCACGCCGAGCGACGACGGGTGCACACCATGATACCGACAGTACGTGACGATGCCGTTCTCGCACCCGTGGATCGCGTACTGCGGCAGCAGAAAGTCGACGTTTTCGCTTGACTCTGACAATGACAGCGGCACGACCTCGTGCACAAAGCCAGAGATCGTTCGTGGGAGCGTCTGGACACGTGCGATGGCTACATCTTCAAGCTACAGTCACAGCACACAATTCACATGGTTGAACACTCCCAAGTATTGCCTATGTATATGGCCTTGAGATGCATGGCAGCGTACCTCTTTGCGGATATGCTGGTACGAATACGGCGTGCCAAGAAGCGTGTCGAGCTGGTCGAGCTTGACTGGAACGAACGTCTTCCTCGCAAACGCTTCCAAGTCGCCATCGAAAGTGGTGAGTTGATCTGCTTTCCGTTTTCTACTGTGGCTTTCGGCGCCCGTGAACATCGTGGAGGGGGGATCGACTCCGTCATCAGCGACGTCTTCGTGTCCGTGCTCGTCGTGTGGCTCGTCATCGTCGCCCTCGCCTATCGCTGGCGTCTGTTGCTCTGTGGCTATGCCGGGCGCTTCCTGTTTCGCATTCTTAAGCCGCGAAATAGTGTTGTGGAGATCAGCTCTCGTCGGCACGCCTCCCTCGCCTACGACAAAGCACACACATGCGTCCAGCTATGCATTAGGATTCTGGGTCAAGCAGGTCTCAGATGCTCCAGAGGAGGAGCGCCACCAGTACCTCGCGTCTCGACGATGAGCCTGGCGAGGCGGCGCTGGATTTCCCCAAAGCTCAAGCCGCGCTCGTGCATCTGCAGCAGCTTGCGTAGCAGCGCCGGGTCCTTGATGCGCCGGTTCTCCGGGTACCCGTAGTACCGCTCCTTGTCGCACGGGTGGTTGTGGAACCCGTCGAGCCGCACCGAGATGTAGTACAGCTTGGTCGCGCGATCGACCTTGAGCGTCGCGTTCATGCGCGCCGTGCACCCGGTGTCACGCACCGAGCCGTGCACGCGCAGCCCTTTGCCGCGGTTGCGGGGCCTCACGCCGTGCGTGCAGCCGTAGATGCGACTGTAGAACTGCCACGACTCGGGGAGCTTCTGGTACGCGCTGTGCGTCGAATGGCGCTGCGCGATGCGCTCGTTGCGCCGCTTCACGGGCACCGACGTGCGCACGCCGAACATCTGGTACGAGTGCTCCTTGAACTCCTGCACGTACGCGTCGAGCGCCTCCCAGGACGGGAACCGGTCCGGGAAGCTCTCAGCCGCGTACTTGTCGTCGACGTCGTTCGCCTCCGTCTCCACCGCTGCAGCAGCGTCCTGGGCACCGCCGCGCTCCCCCGCGTGCTCTCGACCGGCGTCGGTGTCGACAGGCGGCTCAAAGCCGTCGTCGAACGCGCTGCTGCTGCCAGGCGGCGCCGCAGAGAACGGCGGCTCCAGCGGCGCGGGGGAGAGCGGTGGCGACGGCAGCGCGTTCATCATGTCGCCCAGCCCCGGCGCGCGGCGCGGCAACGCCGCCGAGGCCGGAGAACTCGCGGCGCCGTGGGCCTCGGCCACCGTCGCTGCCGTTCGCGCCATCGCAATGGCTCTTACAGTGTGCGGTGGGCTGTTTTTTTTTAAATGTGTCCATCGGAGCTGGAGCGACCTCGCAGTAAAGACCTATTAATAATGACATGTGCCAATGTTTCTGTTATTAGGTGCATTTTACTATAACGCTTTTCTGACTATATGCTACTAAACCGAGTGTATTCTTCATGTTGCCGCTATACCTGTGTATAGTTGCTATGAACCTACTTTGCACGCCACAAATCCTGCGCCGATTACCTCTTTACTTTGCCATATCAGCCTGTTGCGCGCCAAAATGGCGAGACGCGCTGCCGCAGGAAGCCGCAGCAGCACGCGTCGCGCAGGCGCGCTGCCGCCGGTCGACGAGCCGACACCGTGGCTCGTGGTCTCGTCTGCGCCGCCAGCAGTTCCAGCGCCGCGCTTACGGAGCAGCAGCTCCGCTGGCGACGACGCCGAGCGCGCTGGAGGCCAAGCCGCGAGCCGCTCGCTCGAGAGCTTCCCGGCGTCATTCGGCAGCTGGGACGAGCTCGACGCATACATCCGCGAGTTCGGCGAGAGCACGTTCCAGCTCTTCCGCAAGCGCACGACTGTGTCGGTGGCCAAGCGCAACCAGGACATCACCAAGCGCGTCCAGGAGCGCAAGGCGCTGCGCAACTTCAAGCACCCGGAGCTCGTCCCCGCGGCCTGGGAGTTCTACTGCAAAACCTTCGTGTGCACGCACGGACTCAAGAACTACCCGCGCGGCGACGGGCGCCGCACGCACGCGTCGGTGCGCGACACGGGCTGCACGGCGCGCATCCACGCGACACTCAAGCTCGACAAGAGCTCGGGTGCGTACGCGATCAGCACGCGCGTGAGCGGCGCGCACAACCACACGATCGACAGGGAGCGGTACTTGTCCTACGCCGAGAACCGCAAGATCACGGACCCGGCGCTGCTGCGCGACATCGCCGCCATGAGTGCGCACGGCGAGCTGCCCAAGACCATCCTCGCGCACATTGCGCAGCGCATGCGCGAGACGACAGGTAGGTAGGCGCCTGCAATGGGCTTTGTGCGTGTGGCTTCGGGTTTCTGATGCTGTGTGGCTGCTGTGAAGGAGAGGAGTGCACGTACGACCTCAAAGCCGTGCGCAATATCATCTGGCGGCTCAAGCGCGAGCACAACGCTGCAGCAAAGGCAGGAAAGGGGGTCGCGGCAGCTGCGGAGCCTGAGCAAGTGACAGCGAGCGACCTTCTGACGATGCGGACCAAGCGCAAAGCCGAGTCGAGTCCCCGAGTCGACTCAGAGGACGAGGAGACGCCGCACCATCGCCAGCGCAAACGACAGCCACATCATCGTGGTGCAGACAGCGTGTGGCTTTCCAGACTGGAGGTCTTACTGAGCGCGTCGTACACGTACGCGCATATCCAAAAAGACGTACGTCCTGTGGTTGATTGACGCGCATGCAACTGCTTTGCTTGCTGATTTTCTATTGCCGCCATTGTTTCCAGGTAGAGAGCATGGCCGTTGCCGCGACAGAAATGCTCCCCAACACGATCTCAGGGTTCACGCACGAGGTTGTTGACGTGTCTTCATCGCCACAAGGAACGGCGAACGCACCAAACGATGTGGCTTTCGTGCTCCCCAAGCACGCGCTCGTCGGATGCGAGAACGGCGTCGTGGAGTATTGCGAGTCGCGCAACCGACCCCCGCAGTCGATCGGCGTACGGCTCCCCGTGCGGATAGAGTTTGGTGCAGCCGACGAGTTTCAAGAGTGCACGCTGTCGTCGCGTCAACTGCTGGTCATGAAGCGCTACTACGCGGCCCGACACAGTGTCCGTCATGCGGAACAAGCCATGGCGTGGATCCGCACGACGTCGCTCACAGCGTACCCGTCTGCGCCGTTTGATGAGTACGTCAATTACTCAAAGGTATGTATTTGTATGCATAGTGGCATCCAGAGCCACGGTTGTTTGACGTGTGGCTCTTCGATGCGTAGGATTTGCTGCTTCTCTCCATCGAGCTGCTGCCGCTGTCGACGACGGTCGTTCGAGGGTCAACTGTCGTCGCCGACGACGCAGAGAGCGAGCGACCGTTTGGCTTCACCGACACGATACTTGGGAGCAACCTGCTCCAGTTTGCCTCGGCCAACAACGGCATTGACATGGACTGCGTCAAAGCCATGCTGTTGCACATGCATGCGCGGTTCCACTCAAGAGCGAGCTTTGTGTGCCCCAGTTTCGCGCTCGAAACCGCTCAGCACGAGCGCAAAGCAAGAGCAAGCAGCTACGGAGCGTTCTTGTCCCCGAAAGACGTGGTCACTGGACTGCATCAGCTGCAATCGAGTCGCTGGGGGGGATTTCTGCTCGATTGCGCCAAGCAAACGTGTTATCTGTACACGCCGAGCGAGACCGAGAACCAGGAACTGCAAACGGATGTCGGGGACTTATTTGCTGCATTCGGCTTGCGCGTCGACTTTGAGGTCTCGCCGAGTCCGCCGCTGACGACGACGAGCGCGAACGACAGCGGCATCCTGGCGCTGCTCTTTGTTGAGTGCATGCTCGTCAACAAGACCTGGGGCGACAGTCCAATGAATTCGCTTGACTACTTTCGCATCCGGTTCCTGATGCAGGCGATCCAGGTCGTGAATGCACAAGACGTGCATTCGATTGCGTGGCAGTGAGACCAGCGCTGTCGTTGGTGCGTCTGGGAGACTTGTGTTTGTAGGAGGCCGAGTTGCGCCGACTCTCGGACAGTTTGGGCTCAAATGGCGACTCCATAGAAGAGAAAAGGTGTGGAGTTCGCGGTGGATTGGACGCAATATTATCTATTAGAACATGATTCGTTTGGCGAACTACAGATTCCGAGTCCGGAGTACAAACAATCGTCTGAAGGTTGAGAGTGCTTCTGTCTTGGCCGAGTGACTGGGTCCAGCATTGCCGCATGGCGCTGTCTTCAGGGAACGCGAGGCAAAGATGATGGTGGCACTGCTGCTGCTGGCGACTGTCTTGCTGCGACTCGAGGTTTGGAGGCATCGATGTCGATGTGGAGTGACTCTGGAGACGGCAGTGAAGTGCGCGTTCATGGCAGGACGGCGGTGGTTGTTTGTCTTCTGGGCAAGTGAAAATCGGAAGTAAGCTCTTGCCGAGTGAGCCACATGCAATTGAGACGAGACAGTCAGAAACCCACACACACAAAAGTAGCTCGTGGCGCTGTTGAGCAGGCGGAAGATGTGGCGCGTGCGTGTGGCGCACGAACGGGACCGCTTCCCCACAGGAAAATGCTCGTGATCTAATGCGCTGCACTACCATTGACAGAAAAAGACCATCTCCGACGGCCCTTTCTCAGCCAGTACAAGAGAAGCAGCTTAGTGTGGATGGACGCACGAAGCAGCTTGTGGTCGCAGGGAAAAACCACACACTCGAAGGCTCCAGTACGCAACATGGTCATGTGACTGCAATTCCGTACCGGCACTGGCTAGAGACAGTGTTCCGTGACAAAATACCGGTATTTTTTGTATGTATTTTGGCGCCTGTGTCCCTTGCGTGAGCAACATCCACCATGCAGGCAGTCACTATCCCGAGGTCGCCGCTGACTGACGCGGCCGGATCATCATTCCGCCCTTCCTCCGCATCATGGCGCGAACCGCAGCGTCTGTGGCGCGCGCGTCTGAGAGCAGCAGCGCGTCCGACTCGGACACCCACGCGCAGGTTCCTGCGGCGGCGGTGAGGGAGAATGGACTGTCCGTGGACACGACCGCGGCGGCGACTGCGAACGACGCGAATGAACCGACGGCGGCCAAGTTCGCGGTCGAGAGCTTCCCGGACCGGTTCCCGTCCTGGGAGGCGCTCGACGCGTTCATGGACGAGTTCCGGGAGGACTCGTACCAGATGTTCGGTGTGCGCACGTCGGTGCCCGTGCGGCTGCGCAACCAGCGCATCGCGAACCGCGCGCGGCCGAACGCGGACGAGAGCTTCAACGAGCTGCTCCCCGAGTCGTGGCGGTTCTACAACCGCATCTACACGTGCACGCACAGCACGCGCTTCCCGGTGCCGCGAGAGAAGAAAGGGCTGCGCGCGCATGGCACCGTGCGCGACATCGGGTGCACGGCGCGGATCGGCGCGACGCTCAAGATCGATGCGCCCACGAGACTGTACTACATCTCGGTGCGCGTCGACGGGTTCCACAACCACCCGTGCGACAAGGAGCGGTACTACGGGTACGCTGAGAACCGAAGCATCAAGGACCCGGCGCTGGCGCACAAGCTGTTGGAGCTGCGAGAGCGCGGCGTTCGTGTCGCCGAGATCCACCGACGCATCGCCAAGCTCGTTGCCGAATCGGGAGGTACGAGCGGGTGCAATGGATCGAGCTCGCTCGCTGCCTTGGGCTAAGTGGATGCTTCTGTGTGCCTTTGTAGGCGAAGGTGGCGTGCCGACGAGAGCGGATCTCCACAACACCATAGCACGAGTCAAGGCTGCGAAGCAAACAGAGACTGGCGCCGCGTCTGAGCCACAGCGACACGGGGAAGAAGACGTATCAGTCGAGGACGACGACGAAAACGACGAGGCGATTGAGCCTGAGGCTGGAGAAAGAAACAGCAAGAAGCGGAAAGCAGACGAACTCGCCAGTCTTGACGACGCTCTCAGAGGCTTTGTGCGGATGCGGAAGCCCGAGACATCTGTCAGTCTGTTCCAGCTCGAAGCGCTGCTCGACACATCATACTCGTATCACCTCATTCACAAGCAAGTAAGGGCCCCGAGCGTGCAAGAAGCCTTTGAACTTGTGACACGTACTAAACTGTTTGCTGTGTTTCACATGCGTAGATTGAGTGCGTGGCGATGGCACGCGTGCAGACGCTCCCGCAAACGATCTCTGGCTTTGCTCACGAGGTCGTGCCGCTGACTGCGTCTGAGGCAAGCGAAGACGTCGGCTTTCTGCTACCGCAGTACGTGATCCACGGGTGCGAGAACGGCATCGTCATGTACTGTCGGTATCATGGCGTGCACCCGTCGTCGGTCGGTGTGAGGCTCCCAGTGGTCAGACAGTTCTCGTCCGAAGCGCCGACGCTCGCGACCGTGTCGTCTCACCAGCTACGAGTGATGAAACAGATCCACCTCGCGCGCCAGAACGTTCGCGATGTCAATAGCATGATCGAATGGCTCCAAAACACTGCCACGTTGCAAGTCAACGACGTCGCGTTTACTTCTCCGTTTGGCGATTACGTTCACTGGAGCAAGGTATGATGCATGATTGCTGTTGTGAAAGCGTATGTGTGCCGAGCTCGTTTTGTTGACAACTTTAGTGCCGGTGCTGCTTGTTAGGACCGTTTTCTCACGGCTCTGAAGCTCACTCCGCTGACAAAGACTGTGATTCGCGGAACGACGTCCAGCGGAGGCCACGAGTTCACGGACATGATTGTCGGCGCTCGGGTTCTCCGCTTCTGCTCGAACACGAACCTGGATGTAGACTGCATGAAAGCGATCTTGCTGCGTCTGCATGGCCGGTTCTGTTCCAGTACGAGCTTTGTGTGCCCCAGCTATCTGCTGGAGATTGCTGAACGCGAGCGCAGTCGGAGAGCAAGTACCTACGGCGCGTTCACAGCGCAGAAAGTGGCCATCATGGGCGTCGCGCAAGTGCAATCTGGCCACTGGGGTGCGTTCGTCCTGAACTGGCCGAAGAGGCAGTGCTTCGTGTGTGCACCTCACGAGGCGGCATTCAGCGAGTTGGAGCAGTCGCTCGCGAATTTGTTCCACCCATTTGTCAAGAATGTCGTGTTTTGCTATGCGCCGTGTCCAGAAGGCACAGCAAGCTCGACCGACACGAGCGACAGTGGCATCTTGGCGCTACTCTTTCTCGAATGTGTGCTGGTGCGCAAGACGTGGAGCGACATCCCGTTCTCGACGTCGACGTTGCATTACCACCGCCTCCGCTATCTGATGCACGCGATCCAGGTCGTGCACAAGCAGGACGTTCACGAGATTCCGTGACTTTTGGGGCGCAAAGAATCGAAAGTGCAGTCACGTAGAAACACTTTCGAGTTCGTCGATCGTTCCAATGCCACAAAGGCTGGCTTAGTGGGGGGAGGGGGGGGGGG
>JAADVP010000643.1:0-16904 GCA_023335675.1 Globisporangium solare | reverse complement strand
GAACGCGAGGTCGCCGCCAAGTGACTTATTGTAGAGAAAGAGCGTCGCGAGCACGACGCCGCGCGACGACTCGGCCGAGAACTCGACAAAGTTGATGAGGAACATGTTGACGTACCAGCTGGTGAGGCGGTGGTTGCGCGGTGACGGCGTGAAGTCCCGGATCGGCGGAGGTGTCGTCTTGCCCGTGTGATCCGTGGAGTTGTAGGTGGAGTCGCTGGTGAGGCCATTGCTAGTATCAAGGCTGTTCTTTAGAAGTGGCTGGCGTTGCTCGCGCTTGCTTTCTTTGCACATAGTGGCGCTTGCTGTCTTCTTCGGGGGCGTGTGCGGGGTTGGCGGTGGATTGGAAAGTGAACTGAGCCCGAGGGGCACGCGGGTGTCTCGGCTCATATTCCTGCCGCATGGTGCACTTGTTGCACACTTTGAAAAATAACAATGAGTTGGCAGGTTATAAGACTTGAAGAAATTTCCACGACATCGAGTATTAGGCTCTCAAAGTATGCAAATATAGAGAGTGCAAATCTGTGCAAACATTTGCAGGCGCAGTTTGCAGTCACCGAGGACAATGGCGCTAATTCTATTGTGACTCCACTACTGTAGACTCGATCGGAGTCGAATGCTTAACGGTAGACTCCGAGCGATTCTATTATTGCCAGATATATGAAGTTGTTGCAACATTTTTTTAAAAAAACTTGAAGAAACACAGAGTTCTGACTGGACGGAAATAAAATGATTTTATCGGAAAGTGCGCTCTTGGTCTTGCTTTTGAGGGCACGATCACCAGCTCGCGCCTGTTTTTCTTTTTTGAAATGATCCGAGGTCACAAGACAATCTAATGGCGACCTTCGCATGCTATGCAACCGCACTGACAGCTCAAATGCCATACTCTCCAAAAACTTTTGTCGCTCTGGAAGGTCGAGTTTGGCATGTGAGTATCTCGAAAACGAGAGCAAATTCTGGCTTACAATCTGTACGCTTATCGTGTTGAGCAATGCACGATTGTTAGATACAATATGCGGTTATACTGTATCGCGAGGGGTAATCTCGCGCTGAAAATTTAGATCCGCTCCTGGCTATTGGGAGTGCGTTTCGCCTCGATTCCCTTGAAGGGACTCTCTCCAGCACGTTCGAGGGGGATGTGGCTACAGAAAAGCCGCGGACCTCGTACTGGCTGCCGATATTCGTCTGGCGAAACGGTGCACCAGTCAGCTACTCGACCAGCACCCCGTCGTGGCCATTCTCGTGCTGGTCCGATAGACTTTGTGTCCATGTGAGTCATCCCTCGAAGTCCATCTGGAAGCCAAGATCCCGCCAATCACAACGCAGATCCGCCACCGAGTGCCACTTCAACTTTGAGGTCATGGGTTGAGTGCACGCAACTGTCGGTCGTGTTGCATACACCGGCCTACAGTATGCGTCCTGCAGTTGTTGTCGGTCCCAACAACCACGAGTGCGGCGTTTGACCGACGCAGAAAGCACCCGGAGATCGCACTCGCAAAGATAGCTGGAGCATGCATCCCCCTCAATTCTCTCTCGCACTCACACACATTTTTTATGCGCATGTTCAGCTGCGTTTTCGGTGACTGTTCGCTTGAACGAGAGCGTGCAGTTGCGAATGCGTATCTTGCAGGAGCAGCACTAGCCGGCTTTTCTACAGCAGAGCAGCCCGACAAAGATAAACGATTTGGATCAATTAGGCTCGGTGCAGTCTCGGGCAATGTCCATATTGCTTTGCATACTCCCTGTACTGAAGGCAAGTGAAGCTCTAGCATTTGGAGTCGGTCTGCATTGAAACCATCCATGCAAGTTCGTGATATTCACATCAGTACTCTGGATTGTTAGCATGCTGAATTGTGCGCCCTCATTTTCGCCCTCTTCGCCATGTTATGGCTACAAAAAATACAAATGCAAAAAAAACTTGGGGTGGAAATGGGCTCGTTTCAATCAACTGGCTTCTTGTACAGTAGATATGTGTGCATGCAGAATACAGCACAGCGAAAATTTACTATCGAAGGGAGACCTTGAGCTTCCTCAACGCATCGATACGTAACAGCCCTGGCGTCCCCTTCCATGTGCTCCAGTAACGAGTTGTTCCCTCGTGCTGGCTGCGTAATATGCGTCTACCGAAGCAATGCAACGATCGGATACCCGACCACCACGAAAAGGCGTCGTGCTGGTCCGATAGGTATATGAGTCATCTCGCTTTTGTATTGTCAATGCAGAGTCGGGCATGTCTCATGGGCTCTTGAACGTGGCAATCGACTGTTGAGTGGGTTTGGTTGGACTGCAAGATGCAGAAACCAAGAAGCCGTTCTTCTCTTGGCGTCCGTGTCTCGTCGTCCAGCCAAATAGCAAAAGGATGCAGAGAACGGGGGCGTTCGTCCAAAGAACTATGACGTGCATGGCTCTCACTCTCTCTCTCGCACACACTCAGTACAGTTGAGCAGCGAGGGGAGAGAAGAGTAGCGTCAATCAGCTCTCATTGCGATGGCGCCTGCGAGTGGAAATTGCAGGGGAGCCGCATTCGAGACGTTACTTTTGATATGCTGCTGAAGATCCTGCGTCTGCTGGGCGATAGAGCGTGGGCGAAGAGCAGCACCAATCAACGCTCCGCAGAGAAGCATGCGCGTTTATTAGTGTGCCGCTCACAGAGATCACGGGTCAGTCCAACGTCGTCCAGTCCGCGGACGACCGATCGCGAGTCCGTTGAAGCCATTCGCATAAATTTTGTTTACAAACTTTAAGATTTTACTACAATGCAAATGTACATCCATTTATAAATTCAAGAAGTTCAATCGAATGGCTTGCTTAATACCGGTTTAGGCAAAGCAATCGGCTCATTTTCCCAACACAGTGTGGTCCACATTTTGGTAAACAGAAAAGTGATGTGACCCACCTTAACTTTCGGCCAACCAACTGGGGGTCCTCACGCGCTTTGGTATAATAAAGCGCGGTAAAGCCCAAATAACCAAAATGGTGCTCCAACTCGCGAGGAACGCCGAGGTCCGTGGCTCTCTCTCTCTCTAAGTGCATACACGCAGCGCTTGGCACTCGGTCGCTAACATGTCCATCTACACTCGTTTGTGCGCGCTCTTCCGTATCATCTCTCCCCCCCGTCGACGCTCTCTTTCCGCAGTCGGCGATCGCGCAGTTTTACCAGCGCGAGGATGCGATCGCCAAGCTCGGCGAGCTCTACACGAGCATGTACGACGAGGTCGAGCGCGGCCCCAAGGCGAGCGTCAAGCCCGCGGACTTTGTGCACAGCATCCTGGACGTTGCCGTGCAGAAAGTGGTTGAAAAGATCTCGTGGGAGCTGCTCCGAGTGCCCGATGCGACGATCGTGAGCATTGGCGTGCCCGCGCTCCTGGACCTCTGCATCGACGGCGTCGTCAACAAGTACCTGATCAACAGCGCACCGTACAAAGTGCTTGAAGACCTCATGGAGGGCCAGACGATCAACAACTGCGAGAAGCTCTGGGATCTCCTGGAAACGCGCAAGGAAAAGCTCACGACGGTGAGTCTGTCTCGCCTCGTCGCCCAGCATGCTGTCTGCGCTCATTAACGGTCTCTTGCGTCGCACATACTAGTCAGTGTTTATCCCCGAGGCGGGGCGCAACACGAAGGCGTCGCTGTGCCTGCTGAAGCTCTGCAACGCGCTCCTGCGGCGACTGTCGAAGACCCACAACAGCGTGTTTTGCGGCAAGATCCTCCTGTTCCTCTCGTTCACATTTGCGCTCTCGGAGCGCTCGGCTGTCAACCTCATGGGCAAGGTACGTGCGTGCGCTCGAGTTCAATGAGACGTTTGTGTTTGGTTTATAGAGAGAACCGCGCGCTGATGCTGCACGCAATTGCACGCTTCGTTGGCAGCCAAATGTCGCCAATGTAACCGCGTTTGAAGACCAAGACGCGTTCGATTCGGCCGAAGCGACCGACTCGGCAGTTGCAGTCGACGCTCTCCCATCTACGGAGGTACGTGGGTAGTAGCGGTGTAATGTGTCTATACGGGGTGGCGTTGACGTTCTAACGCGTGCATATTTTGTACCAAACAGCACGACAAGGACTCCCAGGGCGCCGATGCGGGGCCGATTGATTACAACTTGTACCGCACGTTTTGGGACCTGCAGCGGTACTTTCGCGAACACGAACTTGCGGTGCAAAGTCCCGAGAATTGGGAGAAATTTGTACGTTAAACTGCTGCATGCACCATCGGAATCTTCTTTGCTTGGTAGCTGATGTTGTTTGCTTGCTGTGTTTTCGTCTTTGATTTCCGTTATAGTTTGAGGAGCTCGACGTGGTGCTGTCCGCGTTTGAAGGGAACGCGTTCTCGAGCGACGATTTGGAGCGCACACGAGACTTATTGAGCGGCGGCGGCAGTGCAGACGACGCGGCAAGCCAGGAGGACCACCACCATTTCTTCCAGCCCAAGTACCTCACAAACAGCCGCCTGTTCCGTCTGCAATTGCGCGATCCGATCCTGCGCGAATGCATGCTCACGCAGTTCCTGATCCTGTTCAACTATCTCTCGAAGGCGAAATTGCCCGACAACACACTCACGCCAAAGTCCAAGGTCTCGGAGATGCACGATCGCGTGACGACGTTGCTCAAGCAGACGCCGTCGGACGGCGAAGGGTTCAGCGAAATGGTCGCGCGCGTGCTGGAGCGAGAGCGCAACTGGATCAAGTGGAAGCTCGAAAAGTGTCCTCCGTACGAAAAGTACCCTCCGAAGGCAGACTCGCCGACGAAGAAGAAGCCATCACGACTGGGCGACGCAGCGCCACTTGGTGGACGCGCTAGTCCCTTTGTGAAGCGGACGCGACAAGCAGCAGACTCGTCGTCTTCGTTGATGGAACAGATCCTGACGGAAAGCTCGAAACCCTCGCAGATTCTCGAGAAGATCAAGGGCGATGAACGAGGTATGTGCAGGTTGCATTTGATGAGAATTGTGAGCGTATGCAGCGCTAATCCTGTTGGTTGCACAACTTCCTTTTCTGTGGTGCTGCTGTAAACAGCTACAGAGGTCCCTATGCAGAACTATTTGGACCGGTTCACGGAAGCGTGGGATCCAGAGAATGGCATCGAAGAAGAGTACTGGCCCGACAAGGACGTGATGCACTGCTGGCGAACGATGCGCATGTCGATGAAGACAAGCGTTGTGCATCTGGACTTGGCGATCAATGGCGCTGGCGCAATCGTCAAGGGCATTCTTGGCATGAACTCGGCTGAGACTCCGAAAGCGAGCAAGGAACCGTCTGGAGACGCGGCGCCAACGGAAAGCAACGATGCGGAGGTGTCTTCGGGAACTGTGAGCGTGAAAAAGGAAATAGTGAGCGAGGTCTCTTCGTCCATGGCAATCAAGCGCGAGCGTATGGAGTCCGCTTCGCATTCCGCGAACAGCGAGCATGCGTCTCCAATGAAGCGAGCGCGCTCAAGTGAGACGCGCGTCAAGGAGGAAGTGCGAGAGGTAAGAGCGAGAGATCATATGGCGATGCATCTGTGTGCCTATCGATTTCTAAATCGTTGCTTGTGTTCTTTGCTGGACACTGTAGACCAGCAGCGACAGACGTTCGCGCCCGTAGACTCGTCCCGGAAGTAGAGGAAGAAAGTGTTGTCAAGAGCCGAAACATCCTGAGCACCTGCAGTGGACGCCATCAATATATAAATCCCAACCCCCTTGAACTCCACGTCTCGTGTTTCAGCGGCCAGTATTTATAGGAACAAGATCAGCAAACGCAGTGAATGCGATCAACGGGCAAAGTTAAGTACCCAGGTCAGCCTATTGCGCAGTAGCGAAAGCAGCTACTGCAAATGGCAAAGGACGAGGATGACGATCCGTTTGACTACGAGCTCCACTTGCTCGCCATGCAGTTTCGAAAGTATCAGTATCGGCGGCGGCTCGACATATCCGAACTGTGGCTGATTCGGTGAGGTCTTGATCGCTTTCACGAAATGCCAAGTGCGTAGCGAGCATTTTTGCTGGCCGTTATCCGCCTCTGAAGCGTGCAAAGTGTGAAATTATAATGCAGGACGCTACTGGACGCCGAGTGCTATGATGTGAACGCCCGGGACAATGAGGTATCCTTGGAAAAGCTGGTGGATTGTGACTGCGTGCTGCAATTCAAGAGCTCTTAATTGCCTCGATTTGGCCATAGGGAGTCCCACCGATCGTGTACGCTGCGAAGGTAGGAGTCAAATCCCCTGTTTCGAGGACCGTTGTCTTCTAACGACTTGTGCCAATGCGAAACCTTCCCTTCAGCAGCGAGGGAGTATCGTTCTTCTATGGCTGCTGCTGCGCTACAAGGCGGACATCAACACCATCTCCAAAGTAGGTTTCCTCCACGCTGCAGCAAGGCTGGAGCTGTTCAACTAACCTACCTAATGTGTGTATCCCCCCATTGCTATGACCTTCATTTTTCAAAGCTTCGCGAAAGCGCGCTGATCGTCGTGTGCCGAAAGAAGCGCATGCGTGTTGTCACCTTCTTGCTTCGGCATGGCGCCAATCCAGATCGCCTCGACCGATCGGGGTATTCGGCACTGCGCTGGGCTGTGCAGCATGCGCATCTACGGATGCTTCGCGTGTTCTTATTCCACAATGTGTCCGTGACAAAGGTACTGTGCACTTATCCTGCATGCTGCTGAGCCCACAAACTCAAGTCGCCAGTATGTTCTCTCTTGCTTTCGAGTCAGGACTGCTACACGGCACACTCGTCACTCGAAATGGCGCTGCAGGGGGTCCACAAAAGTGCATGCGCTCATGCTCGATTTGTTACAGCAGAAGCTCCGTGCGTGTCCTGCGTCCTCCACGGTACCTGGGACTACTTGATTGTGCTAATGCTGCTCTCTATGCGTTGTTTTTTTTTTTCTTTTTTAAATATAAGTGAACGAGCGTCGCGACTTGCTCGTTGAGGTGATGCAGAAGAAGAATCAGGAGGCGATCGATGCGATTCAGTCTTTTCGAAAGAAAAAGAAACCGAAGCCAGCAGCTGACGCCGATCGTCACGAGGTGGACAGCAATAAGGAAAAACGCTGCTGCCATCCCAAAAAGTCCGCAAAGCCCAGGAATACGATCCATATCACAGACACCAATTGGGAAGCAGAACGTCTAGCTGCGCTGACGATGTTGCTCCAGGATCGCCTGGATCACAGCACAGGCGCGTGGGTGAAAACGGGACCAGGTACTTGGAAGTCTGAGCGCAGAGATGTAGCAGCAGCGACACTCTTTGCGACGGCTGCGGACCCATCAGCAACTGCAAGCGCTACTTCTTCTTCAACCGAGGCCGTGGCATTCAACCCTCCGCCAGTGAACCATCACAGCAACAGCGTTCAGCGTACTCCAGCCGCCAGGGTTTTGCTCCAGAGTGACACGCAGTGGCGCTCATTCCTCGTGACTATCCAGCACGAGTTGAGACACGAAGAAGCGGAGAGCGCCATCAGCGGGCACCACTTGACCATTGAAGATCTCGAGTAGCAGTAGGAAACACAACACGTGGTACATCCGTGCTTTTTGCGACACGAACCTTCGCTGAGTCGGGGTAGAAGAAAACGCAAGAGCAGCAACGCTTGGCTACCCGCTGAGACAACGATGGACGAGCAGGTGCTCTACCATGGCGTGTGCGTGGGACACCGTGGCGCCTTGCGCTGTTGCTACGCGCTCCAGACAACCGTAGAGCCATAGAACGCCAACAGCTACGCTGGTGCTCAAAATGCACCCATGCATCAACCTGATCTGACCAAACACCTATGCGACAGCATGCCGTGTCCCAATTGTACCATCGTATAACGTGGTTCACACCATTTTAGTACAAAATCGATCCAAACACAAGTACATTATTGGTATCCTCGTGTATATCAGGACAGCCACACTATACTCGGTCCGTTGGGTACACTCCTTGAAGTTGCTGGGTTGCGTTTTATCAGGTCCACCCCCCGATGGTCATTTCCGAATCTGCTTCGGTTCAAGCGCAGCTCTTCCCTAGTCTCTCTCGCTCTCTCGCTCTCTCGCTCTCTCGCTCTCTCGCTCTCTCGCTCATGCTCAGAGGGTCCAGCGCCGCCGCTATGCTCAGCGCCTCCAGCGACGCAAACGGCAACGGGCCGCGCGTGATCCGCCTGCCGCCGTACAAGTACGTGCACGTGCTCGACACCAACTCGAACGTGGCGCGCGTGCTCGCGGGTCCACTGACGTACACGCGCCAGGAACACGAGCATGTGCTCACGGACGTCCAGGACATGATCGTGCTGCCCGCGCAGCACTACATCGAGATCCGGGACCCCGTCGTGCGCACGAGCGACGGCGACATTGCGCGCGACAAGTTCAACCAAGCAAAGTTGCGGCATGGCGAGTTTGAGATCCGCATCCATGACGAGTACCCTGAGCCGTTCCCGTTGTACCCGGGCGAAGTGCAAGTCGACGGCGTCAAGAGGCTGCGTGTACTGCCTGTCGACACGGCTTTGCGGCTCCGCGTGACGCGAAAAGTGGACAAGTACGTTGCGGGAGACGAATGGCTCTTTGTTGGCCCGGCGACCTACTACCCGCGCGTGGAAGAGGATGTCATCGCGGTCGTGCACGCGATCATCATCAAGAAGAACCAAGCGATCAAGTTTCGCGCCGAGAAGAAATGCAAAGACGCACAGGGGATCGAGCGCGATGCCGGGGAAGAGTGGCTGGTGCGCACTCCTGGCGCGTATCTGCCTCAGATCGACGAAGTCCTCGTCGAGACCATGCAAGCGCACATCTTGACCGACAAGACAGCGCTCCACCTCCGCGCGCTTCGCACATTCAAGGACGTGTATGGCGTGCAGCGGAAAGCTGGCGAGGAGTGGCTCGTGACGTCGGACATCGCCGAGACCCACGTGCAAGATGTGCACGAAGAGATTGTCGGCAGCGTCGACATCATCACGCTCACGAACCGCCAGTACTGCGTGATCGTCGACCCGGTCGTCAACGGCGTGCAAAAGCGCGGCACGCGCCAGCTGCGCAAGGGCGAGACGTCTTTCTTCCTGTTGCCAGGCGAGATGCTGGAGAATGGGAAAATCCAAGACGTGTGCATCTTGGCCGATGACGAAGCCGTGCTCGTGCAGGCAATCGAGTCGTTCACCGAGAAGGTGACGACGTGCTCGTCCACCAGCACTGATCGCGATACAGTGAGCAGTAATAACAACAACAATGCGTCCAAAGCAGCCGATATCAAACGAGAAGCCGGGGAGCGCTGGATGGTGCACGGCCCGCGTGAGTACATCCCACCGATCGAAGTGCAAGTGCTCGAAGTGCGCAAAGCGATTCCGCTGGACACGAACGAAGGCGTGTACGTGCGTGACAAGAAAACGGGCCACGTGCGCGCCGTGAAGGGCCAGACGTACATGCTGCAGCCAACGGAGGAGCTCTGGTCCAAGTACCTGTCGCCCGAGGTCGAAGCGCTGCTGTTCTCGCAGTCGGCAGGCTCGGCATACGTGGCGGATCCGACTGTTTCCAAATCCGCTCCATGGGCCTCGAGCCTAGGTGGCCAGCACGCAGCGTTAAGCCGGAGCACCCGAACGCGCGACCCGACGCGCGTGGTCACGTTTGAAGTGCCCCACAATGCTGCGATCCAGGTGTATGACTACAAAACGACGTCGTCGCGGATCATGTTTGGCCCGACGCTGGTGATGCTCGACCCCGAGGAGCAGTTTACGGAGCTCCGTCTCGCTGGTGGCGTCCCAAAGGAGCCGAACGTGATCCGCACGCTGTGTCTGCAGCTCGGGCCCGACTTTATGCGCGACAAAATCATCGTCGAGACGTCGGACCACGCGCGGCTCTCGTTGACGATCGCGTACAACTGGCACTTCAAGGTGAACTCGAAGGACCCCGAGGATGCCGCCAAGGTCTTCAACGTGAAGGACTTTGTCGGCGACGCGTGCAAGACCCTTGCGTCGCGCATTCGTGGCGCGGTCGCCGTCGAGAGCTTCGACCATTTCCACAAGCACAGCGCGCAAATTATCCGCACGTCGATCTTTGGCGTCGACGACAAGGGAAAATTGCGCGATTCGCTGCTCTTTGATGCCAACAATCTCTGCATCACGAACGTCGACATTCAGTCCGCCGAGCCTGTGGACCAGCTCACGCGCGAGAGTCTCCAGAAATCCGTGCAGCTCGCGATCGAGATCACGACGAAATCCCAAGAAGCGCGCGCAAAGTCGCAGGCCCAGCAGGAAGACGAAGAAGCGAAAGGCTTGCTCCTGAAGCAGCAATTGGAGAACCAGTCGCACGCTGAAGAAGCGCGAAAGAATCTCGTACAGCTCACTGCGGAGTGCAGCGCCGTGGAGGCGCAGGGTGCAGCTGTGGGCAAGGCGAAGGCCGCCGCGCAAGCGGCAGAGATTGAAGGGCTCGCTGCAGTGCGTCAAGCCGAGCTGCGCGCGCAGGCGAGTCGTATTGAGCACGAGGCAAAGCTCGCGCAACTGCGAGAGGAGCAGGAACTGAGCATCGCGCACGCCAAGCAGCTCGCGGACATCGAGATCTCAAAAAAGCGCCACCTGATGAGCATCGAGGCCGAGAAGTTCCAGCAAATGGTCGGCAGTATCGGCAAGGAGACGCTCGTCGAGATGGCGCGCGTTGGGCCCGAGAGCCAAGTCAAGATGCTCGAAGCGCTCGGCCTCAACGGGTACTTGATCACGGACGGCAAGTCGCCCGTGAACCTCATGGGCACGGCCGAGGGGCTCATCCGCGGCATCTCGAGCGCCTAACCGCGTGGTTCTTGTCCGTCGAGTCCTTTGCAGAGCTACTTCCATTGTGGCGCTGTACGAAAACCGCTGACCACCAATGCATTTGTACGATTTAGCAAAACCCAACATTCGCTCGCATTGCATGATATAAAGGCACCGCACGCGTGTATAAACTTGAAATAAAAAAAAAATACACCGAAAGCCACAAATGAGTGACAGGGATGGGTCACCACAAGCCACGAGCCGCAGCGTCATGATCGGACCATCGGAGCGGGGGCAAATTCAGACACTTGCAAGCGCACAGTGGGGCGTCGCAATGAATTTGCCACGAGCCAAGGCAGCGCACACGAACAGAACGCATCGCGCGGCTTCCTTCGCGTCATCAAATGCTGCTGTGAGTGGAGCCATCCCCCCACAATGGCACAATAATGCGCCTTTTTTTATTTGGCGCTTCCGGCGCAAACGAAAGCAGTCGATTCGCGCAGCTAGAAAGTTGTATACTTGCAAGAATAGGGGACCTCGAGAGATTTTATCCTCGATAATATAGATTCCTGGTACACAATACATGGGTTTCAAGGTACGATCTAGTAGTTCGTTTCCGCAACGCTATTCAATTGCATCCAATCATCTGCGTCTTTATCCTCATTTCAGCCAATCATGGATCTCGGAACATCGCACAGTGCGGACGGGGTGCGCGCGGCAGTGGAGGGGAGAGAGAGGGGAGAGTCGCGCGTGAATTTCCGCGCGCATTTGAGTTCCCAAAAGCGGCGCCATACAAACGCGCAGTCAAAAGTTCCGTTCGCGCCGCCGCCGCTGCGCGACCGACCAACCGCACAAGAAGAAGCGAGAGTGCGTGGACTGCGCCATCGTGTCCGGAAGCAAGCGCTCGGCTCTTTCCCCCGCGTCTCCGCCTTTTTCCCACGTCTGAAGCGCGCGGAGGAACCCCATTTTGGCGGACGACACGCCACGAGACAGCCACTCATTGGCTGTAGAAGTAGGAAGGCGCTCGCGCAGGGAAACAGCGCACTCGGCGACGCAGAGCGGCATGGGAGACAATTGGAACCTGGATGTCAAGTTCCAGGGCCGCTCGATTGGGCTCGTGGGCCGATTGCCTGCGGAGAAGCGCGTGCTGCTCAAGGATTTCCCGCGGAAACTCGTCGTGAGCACCAAGGCAAAGCTCGCAGCGATCCCGCACAAGGGCTTCTTTTGCAAGTTCTTTGCGAAGCATGGCGAGGAGATGAAGATGTACATGAAGAAGAACGAATGCGCGCTGTGCGTGCAGTTTGTGGCGTCGACATACAATTTCACGCTCTACTTGATCGTGCCAGTGTCGTTGAAAGGGCTGAAGTGCTTGCATCGGCTTCGCAAAAGCGGTATGCCAGCTGCTTGCATGCACTTGCGATAGAGCATTTCTTTTTGTTCATGCTTCAGGATGCTCATTGAAGTGATTCTTTTGCGCCTCGTGTTTGCCAGGCGCAAGTGAAGATTCGATCAAGTCGCTTTGCACCGACCGTGATGGCGTCATGATTGGGTTCATTGTATCGGAAGTCAATTCCGAGCTTGAAGAAAAAATGCACGAGCGGCAGAAGGTGATGCAGGAGTTGGTGTCCACTGCCAAGGCAATGTCGAATACATTTGGGGACCCAATGCTGGAGTTCGATTTGCTCATCGATCAGCTCGATACGAAACCTTCTGCGATTCAGGTACTCACGCATGTCTTTCCCTGCAGCTCTTGTACGTCGCGTGCGAATTCCGAGTATTTGACCTCGATCCTTGGTGCGATTGTTGTCGTGTGGATGTATTTTTTGATCTGTTTGTGTGCGTTTTGGTGCAGGTATGCTCGAAGTTTATCCTTCGCCATCAAAGTTTGCATGAACGAATCCGCGAAAAGTTGTGCGAAACAATAGACACTCTACAGACATCGAAAGGGAAGTCGAATATCATTTATGTCGTGCATGATGTGATCAAATCCGTGCGTGCAGGGTTCCCTCAAAACGAGCGCAATGCAAAAATGCGCGAGTCCCCATTGGTCACATCGCTTGGCAAAGTATTATACACGCTTGTGCAGAAGTTGCCCGAGGATGCCCGCCATTGCGTAAGTACTGCGCATCGATTGTGCAAATGTATTTCTATGCGTATTGTGCGTTTATGACTGCGTTTTTTGAGCGCTATTTGGTGTGCTAACGTGATGCTTCATGTCAAAATTGCGGTTCTTTACGATTATGCAGACGAATATTCGCGCTGTGTTTGACTTTTGGAAGAAGTGGGGTCTAGAGTTCTCCAAGCCAGCCGAAATCGAGCACGGAAGTTCCAAAGCGGAAGAAACGATGGCGAAAATCGACGAAACGTTTGAGATCCTGGAGAAAGAGTCGAATCTGTTGTCGGATGCATCCACATCGCCTGTGAAGCAAATCGCGTCGGCAGAAGTGCTCGCGTTGATGAAAACCCATGGGATTCAACCTGGTCCATGGGAGGTTTACCTATCCCGCGCGACCACGCAAGAGCTCGAAGAATTGGACACTGTGCTCACGTTGAATACGAAGTACTACCGCTTCAACAACTGGGACGCTTCAGACAAGGGACACCGCAAGTGTGGCGAGTACTTTTTGCACCAGTACGTAAAATTGCACATGCCGCTACTTTTGAAGCACTCGTTCAAGGGCAGCAGCTCGAAGCGAAAACGCGACCTCGAGCCGTTGCAGATCTACAAGCAGGCGTTCTTGTGCACCTGGGATTTAGACCAAGCTGCTCATCGTGCAGTCTCCGACGTTGAGCGATCTGTGTTGGATGACATCTGGAAGAAAATGGAAACGGAGAAGTGCCTGAATGCATCTGCCTTCGTATTTGGCAAGATCCGGCGACTGAAAACGATCCATTTTGCAAAGAATCCTGAGATTGAAGCCATCTCCAAGAGCATTGAAGATCAAGACAACTTGAACACAGAGAAACTCGTTGCAGACATGGTGCGCGTTTTCAAGCTTGATACAATGGCGCGCGAGGGATTGAAGAAAGTGAAAGCACGAGCGGACCTGTACAAGATCGCCAAGGAGCTGTGTGATCGGTGTCGGCACCATATGGTTGCAAACCCGTCGGTTCATATCGTAAAGTTGTGCCAGAAGGCGGTCGCAGAGAAAAATCCCAAGAAATCGTACTCGTCAGCAATGAAAAGCATGATGTTCCGCCAAATGAAGCTTTCCGCTCTTTTTGCCAAAGAAGCACAGTACGTCTCTGGATACCTTCGCTCGCTAGATGAGAGTATTTGACCATGAGACTCACTGTCGTTTGTGCCTCTTCTGTGTTTGCATTTGTAGAAAGAAACGCAAGTTGGAGAACGCGTCGCCATCGACGGAAAACGATTCCTCTGAATCGTCGCACGCTGACCTCACTGATGCAGAGCTTGCAGCTGTGAAGCGGCGTATCCCGAAGCCTCCGAAACTGAATTTCAAGAAAGTTGACCTCAGCACCATCACGTATCGAGAGACGAACGACAATGGAACAGTCGGCGTGGCAGTGTCGGGCATCCCGAATGCCGGTAGAGGGCTTTTCAATCTTTCGGATCATGCGTGGCCGGCTTTCTCTGTGGTGTGCATCTTTGGGGTGCGCCGCATTACGAAGGAGCAGCATCACGATGGACTGAACAAGGTTGCGCGCTGCGGAGAGCTTGGCGAGACGTTTGTCGTCGTGAACGGCGTGATCCGAGACGTGGAGAAGTTCCAGACCCAGTATGGCCATCGACTTGTCCCGTTCGATGGGCTGGTGGATGCCGACGGATCTGTAGGCGGATTCCCGAACGATCGAGTGTACGAGTACCCGGCCGACGTCTACTGGGATGCTTCAGGTTTCTACAACAACTGCATTCTGGTGCCAGGATGCATCATCGAGAACCCACAGGACCCGAACAGCCCCATCACACTCAACCAACTCTACATCGTGACGTGGAAGGAGGTCGCCGTGCGAGAAGAGTTTTTCCTGGCGTACGGCACGTCGTACTATGAAGAAGACGAGAAGGACAATTAGAGACACTTTTTTCGCAAAGGACTAAAAAAGATAGGAGTATAGAGCGACTCGCAACACACACACAATCATAACATAAAAGCAGAGCTGCCGTTGTAACCTACCAGCGAGCACCAACGGACTTTGCCGCATTGTGGTGAAACCCAGCCTCCAAAATGGCAAAATGGCAGCAAAGATGCAAGCAAAATGGGAGGGCTTCTTTCGCCCTGCGTTGATTAGTTTAGAGGTTTATGGCGAAGATACATAAGATAGAAGTACGACGGTTAAGTGCGTTGCTGATCAGCTCGAGGCTGAGTCCAGGGGCACACGGCATACGGGGCACGTGTGCTGCATGTTGAGCCACACACGGACACACGCCGAGTGGTACTCGTGGCTGCACGGAAGTCGAAGCGTGTGCTCGGAGCTCAGGTCGCCACAGCAGATGGAGCACTCCGAGTCGTTGTGGCTGCTGCGCTCGCTATGGCCGACAGGATCGCTGTCGCACGACGCGGACCTCTGCATGGCGTATTCGGCCGCTGCTGCGCGGTGGGCCGTGATGTCGAGAAACAGCGCGAGCTCGTTGCCCGCGTTGACCGTGCTGTTGCACAGATGCTCGCGCGCCATGACCGCGACGAGCAGGTCGTTGACATACTCCTGGATGTCTCCGCAGGCGCCGTACTGGGAAGCAACAGCGTTGTCACTGCGCTTCTTCCGCGGGTGCTTGTACAGTGGGGACTTTGCGATCCGGCGCAGCGGACCGCAGCAGCTGAACTTCTGGCAGCTCCCGATGCTCTGCTGAACGCGCTTGCGTAGATCTGTGCACTCGGCGCCGCTCTTGGCGACGACCCACTTGGTGCGCACGGCGTCGTCTGTGACGTACACTAGGAACGGCGTCGCATTCAGTGCGGACGCGCTCTTCTTGTGCGCTCGGAAGCCAAAGCGTGAGCGCAAGAGCGCGTCGTTCGCGTCCTTTTTGACCGGAGAGCCCGGCGTGACCACGACGTGCACCGACGCGCTCGACGCCGCGAGCTGGTGGTGCGTCTGCGTGACCGGGAGCTGCTGGTGAGTCGTCGCCGCGTCCACGAACCGCTCGAGCGAGATGAACACCATCTTGGGCCGACGTGGGCGAATGCGGAGTGGGCGCGGGGCGCTGAGCGCGGACTGCGACACTCGCTGCGGTTGGCTGACGCACGCGGAACAGCGGAAGATGGTCAACCGCGCTGCCTATCGCAGGATATTCATTCACCCCAGAGCCCAAGAAACACCCGCGGCTCGTCTTTGCATGCAGCTGGAGCGATTGCAATGCGACAACAGAGCGGAAGAAGACGAAGGGAAGGATCTAAAAGCAGTATGCTGAGGTGGGCACGCAAGTACAAAGTGGTGGCGTTTGGTGTAGGAGTACTGATTTAAAGGGAGAAACACGTGCATCGATTGACTGAAACCGACTCTCTCTGCTGGTAGCCTCAAATCTAAATGACATATGCGCACTACTGTATTGTAGTTTTGATAAGCTGAAGCAGAGGAGGCTTCAAGTCGATATTTAGAGAATCTAATAATTAATACTTCAGAAGCTGATATCGGGTTTCAACAAATAGAAGCATTGCAACTACGTATTAGAAGACCGGTAGGTGGAATTTCGAAATAGAAACCCGTCTACTGTACTGGCTAAATTTGGCTAGTTTCGGTGCATAGCATGTCCATTCCGGTCCTGCCGGAGACAAAGAATAGTTATGGAAGTCGATTGACAACTTGGGTGTTGTAAACTCAAATGGACAACGCATTAAAAATACCCAATACTGCAGATTCGCACCGAACGCACCGGTGAGCACATAAAAGTGAAGGGTTTCCCTAGACGCTGCGTCACAACTACCAATCAGAGTTTTAGCCAACCGTGCGCTCTAGACAATCGCATCGGCTCCAGCATCCACATCTCCGGATCTCACCAAGCACGGTCTGTCCAGCCATATTTAAAAAGGGAATATAAAAAATATACACCAGGATAAATTAAAAGCAAAAAAATACACAAAAAGATTCAAAAATAAAAAATACACAAAAAGATTCAAAAGTAAAAAAATATACAAAAAGATTGGAAAATAAAAAAATAGACCAATCACGTATACTATACGACAAAATATACACTCTGAATTCAGGTCTGGTGTACATTGATTTATGTGCTAACCCCGCAAAATTCAACTGCGTGCTCACTAGTCTTGTGTGATCAG
>JAADVP010000642.1:0-16921 GCA_023335675.1 Globisporangium solare | reverse complement strand
TACGTTGTCGCGGTCCGCCGTCGGTTTCCGCTCTAATGTGCGCGCCAGATGCGCGAGCGCGCGTGACATGGCCTCGCGCTCGCTCGTACGAGACGAGACCGTCTGCATGTTGACGATCGCGCGCATTTCCGACTCCTTGCTGTCTGGCTCCAGCTCAATGAACGCGGCTTCCGGGTAGAACGCGCGAATCTCTTCCTCGACCTCTTGGACTTCCTTCTCCACGAGGCGCGTCACATCCTCCGCATACCTAAGAAGAAGAAAGAAAAAAGCCTCCGTCAGTACGTCAACTCCACGCTCGAGCACAACGTCGCCGAGGGAGACGTACCAAGACAGGATCAGCGGCAAATCATTTTCTAGATCCTTTGCTTCCATGAAGACAGGCTTGTACCTATCATGGAACGGATAAACGAGAAGCATTGTGAGCTAAGCGGCGAGTCCACCGCAAGGGCTCTCACACCCAACATTTATCGTCAAGACTTTGGTAATTATGTCGTACATTTGAAGGAGCTTTGCTGCGAGGTACGTGCCGTCAAAGTCCACTTCTGCCTGCAAGAGACAAAGAGTTTAGTGAGATCCCACAGCGCAATTGGCAAGCAGAAAAAATATCGCCATACCTTGTAGCTGAATGTTGAAGGTCCAACCCATTGCGACTGCACGGCGTAAACGTTGTCGATCGAGGGGCGCGAGAGCAGGAGCTCGCGGATCCCCTGCTCGATTTCAAGCTCGACCGACTGTCCGAGCAGGTACTTCTGGTTTAACCGGATCAGCGTGACGGCGACACCGCCGAGCAAGGTGCCAATGGAGATACTCGCGATGCTGTCCCACAGCGGATTTCCGGTGATGTGCGTGGCGCCAATGCCGCATGCAGCTATGACGACACCCATGCACGCCGACATGTCTTCCAGCAGCACAGCCATCATGAATGGATCCTTGATGCGTCGAAAGTGCTGGAAGAGCGACATGCCCGGGGGTTTCGTCGAGTACAGCTCCTTAAACGCGCGGCGCAGCACCCAGCCGTCGATCATGAAGGACGCGCCAAGTACGCTCCATACTTCCCACGAGAGAAGCAGCTCTTCTGGCGGGTTGATGAGACTCTGTACGCCGTGTGTGATGGTCACGCCAGCCCCGAGCCAAAAGATCCCGAGCGCCGAGATCAGCGACCAGAAATACGCGGCACGGCCGTACCCGTACTGATGCTTCTTATCCGGGACGCCTGCTGCCTGGCGCAGCCCGAGGATCAAAATGCCCTGGTTGCCCGTGTCCACGAGCGAGTGGATCGCTTCCGAGAGCATGGCGCTCGACCCGGTCTTGAGCCACACGAGCGTCTTCAGCACCGTGATCGCTGTGTTGCCGATCATGGCGCGAATCACGACGTCTTTCGACGACGACCGGTAGCTCTTCATGGGGAAGTACACCTTGTTGATATCTGTCCGGGGCTTCGGGTACGTCGGGTCGACTGTCTCCGTCGTCAGCATCACGGGCGTCGGCTGCGCATCGTCCTGCTTCTTGTCGGCAGCCGTCGTGCTGAACAACCGCAGCAGTCGCTGCTGCTGCGGCGGCGTCACGGAGAAGCAAAACTCCTCTCTCCGCTTGCTCTTCGCGCCGTGCTCCAGTCGCAGCTGCCGCAGCAGCAGTGCATTGCCGATCGCATGCGCGCTTCTGGAGGCCGACGGCGGCGGCGGCGGCGGCGGCGCTAATACACACGAGAGATGACGCCGAGCGGACGTGCTGCGCAGCAGGCGCCGCGGCTGCAGCGCGTGCGTGGCGAGCAACATGCTGTGCGGATCTGTCTACGGCCGCACGCAGAGGCGCACGCAGAGGCGCAAGTTCAATTCGACGCCAACTGCGGAGCTCTACGCGTGCGTTGTCAGCAAAGCTGAGGCTCTAGTGGCTGGCGTCATGGCAGCGCAAGATTCGGATTCCCACACGGTGCGCCACATTTGTAATGTGGGTCCAGCGGACCTGTCCTCAGAGAGAAGGGAATCAGACGCTCCATTATGAACTTCAATAATAGATCATTTGTATTAAATGATCGTAGTGCAAAGTAAAATTGGCTACTAATGTCTAGTTATGCGACCTATACCAATTGGTGAGATCGGGTATTTTATATTAAATGGAATAATGCAATGCGAGTGGGTTGAGGCGGGGGTGGACGATGAAGATGGGTGCTGATAAGGGCTAGGCCTGCGCTGTTGCGTTGACGGACGCCCTCTGTAGAGCAGCGAATGCTTCTCGAAAATTGCTGCAGTCATGGAGTTTGCGCGTTTCTCAAGTCTGTCTCAATCCCCTGAGCACAATAATTTCAAGCAAACCATTTTCGCAAGTCGCGTCGTGCATCCAGTTCTCCTATTCGCAGGTTTTTCCGCTCGTCCGCGCACCAAATGTGCTGCTGCAAGTCCAAACAAAACCCAAACCAAAAAAAACGTCGCATTTGTTTTCTTGGCGCGCCGCATGTCGCTTGCCGAACAACACACCAATTCTGCATTGCCGCCATCGCCATGGACCGCCGCCGCCTGGTGGACTACTTCGTGGAGGTCGTCGCGGAGCCAGCGGGTTCGTTCGTCGCGCGCGTGCGACTGCAAACGCCGCTTTGTGTCGCTTGCTATATGGTGTTGCTCACTAAATAATACTGTAATGCTTGTGTATGTGTGCGCATGGGGGTTGGGTACATCTTAGCAGCCGCCGACGACGAGCACGAAAGCTGCGCGCGCCGCATCGTGAACCGCATCCCGCGCGCCGACCACGCGGACTTCCCGCTGCCCGACGGCGTGCCCTACGTACGCGCTGCTGTCTGTCTGCAAGTGTCTGCAAGTGGGTTTGCATGTGCGCGTGTTGACGCCATGTACATGTGTGCATTTGTTTGCTGGCAGTTTTGCATCCCCGAGAGCGTCGCGTTCGCCAGCCCGTGCGAGTTCGAGCGCAAGCCGATCTTCTTCTCGTTCTCGCTCACGCGCGGCGACGGCTCGCGCGCCTACGGCTTCGCGCTCCACTGCTTCGAGGCGTTCGCGACGCCGGGTAGCGCGCATTTGACTTGCTTGTCTGCGTGTTGTTGCGTCGTTTTTCATGGGGTTTGGTGTGTTCCAGGCGCCGAGTGGCGGCCGCGCGTGTTCTGCGTGATCTCGCACCACCCGTTCTTCTCGCTATTCAAGGAGGTCGTGAGGTACGCTCTCTCTCTCTCTCTCTTTGTCACTCTCTCATGGCGCTCGAAGAGCAACGCGCTAACGTCTCTTGGTTCGTGCAGCTGGGCGTACCGGAGCCGCAGCCAGACGTCGGAGCTTCTCGTGGCGCAGACCAAGATCGCGGACGCGTGCCACGACCGGAGCTGGTTCGTGTCGCCCAGGAACAGTGCGCAGCATGGCAGACGGTCGCTCACGCGCTCCATCTCTGGCGTCTTTGAGAGCACCGGACGGCCATCGTCGTCGTCGCTCACGCAGCGCGATAGCGAGTTTCTGGCGCCTGCAGGTGCGCTGGCGCCCGAGTCTCTGAGCACCGAGCAAGTGAACGAGCTGCTGCTGCAGCTTGTGGACTCGGCGCAAGCGCCGCGATCGGGCGGGATCCTTGAGCTGCAAATCGAAGGACAGGGTTTCTTCAAGTACCATCTCCAGCGAGGCAAGGCGACACACGTGGACGACTACTGCTTCCAGATGCTATTCCAGTGCCTCAGCCTCAAGAACGTCGTCTACGTGCTCAATTGCATGCTGCTCGAGCAACGGATCCTCGTGCATTCGAATGTGAGTCGCAAAAAAGCTGGTTGTTTTAAGACCGTAAGCTGGTTTACGCTGATCTGCTGCTGTGTGGGTGTATATCTCTATGTCAGCATCAAGGGCTTTTGACTCCAGTGTGCGAGGCGCTTTGTGCGCTGCTGTTCCCGTTTGCGTGGGAGCACGTCTACATTCCCTTCCTCCCCGTCAAGTTGATCGAGTACCTTCACGTACGCTTCGCTTTGCTTTCACGATGTCAGACGAACAAGCGAGTGGCTCGCCGAAGATTCATTTTTTTTGTGCACGCTTTACCATGTAGGCACCAGTTCCGTACTTCATTGGGCTGCACACAAGCTCGCTCGCGACGCGTGTTGGCTCGGAGATCTTTGCGTCCTGCGTGGTCGTGCATTTGGACAAAGACAAAGTCGTGTCTCCGATCTTTTCGCGCATAGACAGCAGTCCGCTCGATTTTAAGCTCGCGAGATTGCCAGCGAGAGAAGTCGACACGGTCTTGCGGTCGTTGGCCGACGTCGTGCCTCGACCGATTGGCGCGAACCAAGGTACTTTCAGTACGAAAGACAGAGATCCGTCGTCGCCGTCGAGCGTTGCTGCTGTGCCTCGAGACAAGTACTCGGGAGAGCCGAGTTCGGCTGCTGATTGCGGAGTAGAACTTACGTTCGGAGATGGGCCGGTACGTTGGCGCAGACTATCTCTAGTGGGCGGACAGAAACTCAGCACTAACCCGTTATGTTTCTCTTGCATGCGACTTTATAGTTTGGCATCACGTTTGAGTCGACTCATCTTCGCCTCTTGGCCGTGAGCAACTTCGAGCATGGACGTCAGCCTGGAGCGTCGGCTGTCGTGAAAGCACTTCCAAGACTGCCTAACGGACTGCCTGGACCAGCGGAGCGGTCGGGCTTGATTGCCGCTGGGAGCTTCTTGATCGGAATCAATGGCGAGTCGACCTTGGATTTGACGTTTCCCGAAACGATCGACCGCCTCCGAGCCGAGAAACGACCGATTCGGCTTCGCTTCTTGAACTCGGATCTGCCGTATGAGAATGCATGTCGGTTTGCTGAGCGACTCCAAGCGCTGTCGCTCGTCTCGGCCTTGCAAGCTGATCAAAGCAGCATGTTGCTGCCCTGGGTCGACGCTGTCCGAAGCGCGTTCGCGCACATGTTTACGTCGATCTTTCGGGACTACCAGAAATTCATTAGCATCCAGCACTCCGATCGGTCTAGTGATCTGCGCACGTCCAGGCCGCGAGCACACTCCAACAAGCGTCGACGATCATCGACGCTCTCGCTATCTGTGGCGTTCGACCACGCCGCATACGTCGAGTCGTCCCCCGTGCGGATTCGAGACTTTGTCCGTGACTTTGTCCAGACTCAATGCTTTTCCGGTTTCGTTGACGACAGTGTCTTGGGCAGGATATCGTACTCAAACGCGTATCCCCACATCGAGTTGTTCAAGCATTGTGTGCATCTGATTCACGAGATCTCACCGATCAAGCCAGCGATCGACCTGCTCTTCGAGCGCGACTCGTCGCCTGTGGAGATCGTGAAGTTGAATCTGGTGAGCAGCGCGATGCGTGGGTCTGGTCTGCGATCGATGGCCAGCTTTGGGGAGCGAACCAATAATAATGTCGCGCACGCACGCTCATCCTGCCAAGAAAATGCTGAAGAACGGCAACAACCTACCACCAGTACTCGGCGACTGGAGATCCAGATTTGCGGCTCCCCGCCAAGTGCACAGATCGCACTTGGTCCTGCGATGCCGTCACCCGCGTGCGACATGAGCAATGCCGAAACCTCTAGCGGAACGCCGTCTACGGTCGGGTCGTCGCCGTCGTGCTTGCGATCTCTGGATGACGAAATCGACGAACGCTTGGACTCGGCACGTGTCAAGGAAGGACACCCCACCAGCCCCGAGCAGGAGGAAAATGTACAATAGACAACGACACCTCAAGACCAGGTTCCTGGGGATATGACTACAGTTTAACAGTATAATTTATCTTCATTGTGGCGCGCTTGCAGCACTGCTGGCAGGATTTGTACCCTCACTCGTAGCAGTGCTGCTACTCTCATGTTCTGTACTCGAAGGTGCCGCGCTGCCGTCCTCGTGTTGTGTCCGTTTGCCTGCCGAAGACTCTGTCTCCTTGTTTGCCTTCACACTGACGTGCTCAGAAGAAACAGGCAGTTGGAGAGCGGTCCGTGGCTTTGCATCTGCTGAATGCTCCTTAGCGCGGTCAGAAGAAGCCTCGGAAGATTGCGGAGGCTGTGTGGCTGGCAGCTGATCGTGCGGTTGCGGTATTCGCTCGTTCGCACTGCTCGTTGTCTCTTCCGCCAGTGCGTTTTCCTTGCTTGGCGGTGTGGACTCGACGGTCTCCTTGTTGCTTGTCTTCTTGCTCAAAGACAGCTTCTTTACCTTTCGAGGCTTCGGCTGCTACAGACAGCAATCAAAATTCACAGCGTCAGCACGAGTTCGACTAAATGGAGCAGGCAATAGAAGAAAAGAGAGAGAGCGCGCGCTTCGTTACCGCGGCGTGTGCTTGGCTGCCGTATCGGGCACTGTGGTACCGTGTGCGCTTGCCCGACACTTGCGTGCTCGTGAACTCCAGTTTCTTTTTCTTCTCCTGGAACTTCTTCCAGAGCTTGACGGCCTGGTACCGCATGAAATCGCGCTTGCAGAAGATCATGACCGTGCTGTTCTCGTGGCTGACAGCATCGGCGGCAACTGGTGGCTCTGATATTTTCAATACTGCGGCGCCAAGCGCCAGCTCTTTGGCGACTTGCGATATATGGGCGCTCTCGTCTTGCGACGCTGCTGGGAGTTCTGGTCCCTGCTGGAGGGACCCCGCTGGGGGCAACATACCCCCACTGTCGTGCATCGCAGGTGATTGCTGCATTTGAACGTGGAGCGAAGCCCTGGCTCCCATCGGCTCTGAGTCGCCATTAGTTTTCTCCCTTGAAGCTCTTGCCGCGGGTCCTTGTACAGCGCTCCCTTGGTCTCTTGGAGCGTCTGTCTCGGCAGGAATCTGCGATCCATTGTTCGGAGTCGCATAGATGTACTTTGCCTCCTCATTCAACTTGATCATACTGATCCCCTTCGCACTGCTGCGCTTCTTCTGCTGGGGCCCTGGCTTCTTCAGTGGTTGTGGGTCGTTCCCACCATTCGGATGAGATGGAGGCAGTTGGATAGACGGGCTCGCAGCGCTACTTGCGCTAATCGCGGCTGCCGGTTGAACGAACTGTCGATGTTGGGCGTCCCCGATTATGCTGTTGCTCGCTTGAGCCGCTCTGTTCATCGCCATGGACGGAGATGCTGACGCCGCAGCGCTCAGCAAATTGGTCAATTGCGCGTCAGGGAGCGTCCAAACCATGTGAAACCCTGGCGACAGGTTCCTTTGTCCACTTGTGGTGCGCTCGTATAATGCGGAAGCAGGCGGCGGGTGGGTCGCACTCTCTGGTTGCGCGCCGACAACCTGCTTTCTCTTCCGTTTTACTGGTGCCTTTACTTTCTTCGTCTCGTCGTTAGTCGTGCTATGACCGCTGCTGTTGTTTGTATGGGCTGGGAGCGTTCCGACTCCGCCAGAATTTGCTGGTTGGCCGAAGCCTTGTGCGGAATTCTGCTGTGTGATTGAGGTCGTCGAGAGTGGCCGATTCTGTGAAGCGCTGCTTTGGACATTGATTGAGTTGTTGGTCGCCAAGGTGGCAGCATTGTGGAGCGTCCTCTCTTGAGCAGCGTCTTGCTTTCGTCTGCGCTTCGCGGGCGCTTTCTTCTGTTTCACTCCGACATCCCCGCTGTTCAGATTGGTTTGGGCATGAGCAGCAACATTGGCGCCGGAAAGCGGACGCGCGTCGATGGCCATGCCTGGTCGGATTTGATACGGAGGGAAAAACGCCATCTGCTGCTGCTGCTCTTGCTTCTGAAGTTGGAGCTGGAGCTGAGTCGCTAGAGAACTGCTCTGATGGTTGGAGCCGCGCGGCGCCAACTCGAGCGACGGCTGAGGTCTGGAAAGACTCTCCAGGAAATCGGACTCGATCTCCGTGTTTTCAGCCATATTCAACACACGATTCTGTTTCTCGACGCTCATATTCAGTAGGAGCTCAACGCCTTTCGCGTCAATGTCCAGCGCTTTCTTCGGTGCCTTTGGTTTTCTGGGTGTCGGCTTCGCAGCATTCGGCTTCTTCTTCGTGTCGCTGTTGAGCAGCGACTCCATCGTGATGCTATTTCCTGTCTGTCTTGGCGAGAAGACTGGCGACTGCAGGTTGTACAGCGTCGCTGCTGCGTCATAGTATGCCGATTGACTCTCTTGCTGCTGTCGGTATGCGTCCGCGTGAGGGGCCCAGCCATTTCCATGGCGCTGATCCAACAGCATGGGGGGCGGCGCCGTACGCTGCTGCGGTTGTAAGGCATCACGACTGAACCTCGGGTCAATCGCGGACGCCGCTGCTGAGAAATGCTGCTCTCGATTCCACGTCGCGTCCCCGAACTGATGGCTCGCAACAACGTAATTGCTGCTGTTTGCGCTTCTCGCGACGGCAAAGTCCGGCGCACTAAACGGAACAAACGCGATCGGCGGGTATGTCGACACCGTCATCGGCGCTGCGTAGGATGGTGTGATCGGCGTCTGCTGCTGCTGTCGATTCCCAAAGAACTGGGGCTGAGATCTGTTCTGCTCTCCGCGCTGCGGCGACTGCAACTGGAACCCGCTGTGCGTATAGCTGTAGCTGTCGACGAACGGCAGAGGGTACGTCGGCGGCCGCAGCACTGGCATCTCCACGGGAACCGGCAGGTAATGCTGCGGCACGATCGCGATGCCCGGCTGAATAACTGCGCTGCTGCGATATGCGCCGCCGCCATTGCCGCTTTGTGCGTTCGCATGCGCATTCGCTGGTGGCGCAGATACTTGCGGCGGAAGCTGGTACTGCTGCTGTTGTTCTTGCCGTTGAGGTTGCTGCTGCGGGTTCCGCTTCGTCGCGTGCGCCACGCGCTTCTGCTGCCCATTTTCCCACTGCTGCTCTCGACTGATCTGCTGTGGACCCGTCATCATTGCCCCATTCGTAAACCCGGCGGCGTCGTGGCGTAGCTGCTCCAAGCAGAGACGAGCTGCGGCATCCGGCACCGCGAACGCGTCGCTCGTCGGGAACGCCAGCGGTAGCGACGGCGCCGCCGCCGCGTTCTGGCCGCCGTTGCGGCGCGCGGGGTCCGCCGCCCAGCGCGCCTCGAGCCGCGGCGGAGCAGCCATCGTGCTGCTGAGCTTGTAGGCGCGAAAGCGACGGCTTTCGTGGCTCCGTGCGAAACACGGCACTGCCGTGTAACAACACAGGCAGTCGGAGCTAGCGGTTACGAACCGCCGGCTTTCGGTTACAAACGGAAACCTGTGGAAATATGTGTCAGATGGCTTTGAGGAAACGCGCAACATAGGAAATTGCAGGTACTGCTTGCTTTTATCCCCTGTATCGTTATAAAGAGAGATGGGTTGCTGTGGTTGTTGTCCTCTAGGCGTCGACGTGGGTGATCGTCGCGCTGCCGATGTCTTTCAAGGACTTCTGGGCCGAGCCGCGACGCGCCGGACGCGCCTGCGACTCGTGTGGAGACCACCCGATCATGTAAATCACCTGCAGCACGTGCCACGACGCAAAAAAGTCCAGTTTGGGGCTCTCTCATATGGTCACAGGCGGAGAGACCACCAACACTTACCTGGAAAGTCGCAGGAACTGAGCCGTCAGGGTTCGCGTACATCGCCTGGTAGATGGACGCCGCCGCGAGCAGCGAGTCTCGCGTCACGGGTGCGCCTTTGGACTGCACCGCGTTGTTCTCGCCCATGCCCTGGAGGTCCTCCATCAGCACGAACGCGTCTGGGTAGTCGACGGTGATGAAGTCGGTGTCAACTGCCAGGAGGACGCGCCAAGCGTCAGTGGGCGAGGGGCACGAGGTAAACACATGGTGGCAAGGCAAACAACACACGTGGACACGTACCAGTGCACAATTGGAAGCCAGAGCTCACGAGCAGGTTGCCGGCGTCTGGGACGTTCATGAAAGGAGAGATATGAGGCGAGATTCCTCCTTGTCGCTCTTGATCAGCGAGGATGAATGCGCTCCTAGCGGGTCAATTGACAGTAACTTATCAGACAGAGGACAGAGAGAAAGAGAGAATCTAGAGCGACCCCGTCATCACTTACCGCAACTCTTGCAGTGAATCGCCACCCAGCACAGCGCCCACGAAAGCACCATCAGGCTTGAGCGAGTCAAGGATCTTCGCCAAATGAGCACAAAGCACGGCACACGTCATTTCTCGCATCGATGCGAAGACAGCTTCACAAGAATCCGCCAAATACCTGTTTGAACGTGTTTGGCAGATCGTTGACCCAGTGCAGGCTCAGACTGCTCATGATCAAGTCGAAATGCTGCGGTGGGAACGGCAGAAACTCCTCATCGGCGATCAGTCGCTTCGTCTCGACTGCACAGGAATGTCACACACAGGGAGCGCAGAGAGACTCCCATTGAGCCATAAGCCTACTATCTGCGTAGAATGCTGCACGTACGTGTGGAGTTGGCATCCTGCATGGGCCCATAATCACGGAACAAGAGTTTTTCTGCCGCCAGAACAACCACAGTGCCGCATTAGAACTCGCCCACCCTCTCTGTATCTGTAGCCTTCCTCGTCCTGAATGCGCATTACGCGGTCACGCACCGGCAGAGTCGCACTGGGTCAGCTTCTTCACGCCACCGAGACCCTCGTCTTTGCTCAGGTTCTTGTAAATGTGCCCGCTGCCGCAGCCCAGATCGAGCGCAAACGGGAACTCGCGGTCGATGTCTTCCAGGCGGTCGATCAGGCGCCGCGCGACCTCATCCTTGAGGTACTCATAGTCGGCAGCCCCGGCGCGGAGAGCGGTGTTGTTGCGCTGCTGGCGCTTCACCGCTACAGATCACACACGCGCATAGAATGTCAGTGTTCGCTCCGCATGCGCAGCTGTGCGCTGGGCGTGTGTACCTCGGTCGAAGATCGCCGCCGACGAAAACGAACGCCGACCAAGCAGCTGCTGGCGGACGATGCGGCTCTGCACATGAGGCGGCAGACACAAGCGGATAAGCGTCAGGAACCATAATGCAACAGCAGCATGGACGCCGCCACTCGTGCGCGCGGACACGCACCGTGATCCCCATGCTCCAGATAAATTGTGGCGGTGTACATCGCATTTGTGGAAGCACCACCCAATCACCCAGTGCCACTAAGTAGACAAGCATGTGTCGACTTCAGATGTACGACTTCAGAGGAAAGGATGAAAAAAATATATACATGGAATTAAAGTTGGCTAAAGTAGACGCATGAACCTGGAGCCCCTTGCTTCTTTCTCTGATCCGCTGTCTGCTGCCGTCTCGCTGCTCATAGATGGGTGGCGATGCTGCTGCCGCGATGCTCCTAGTGCTTCTTCTGGAACGTTCGCCACGGCGCGCTGTCGCTGAAGATTGGGATAAAGTTGTTGATCGAGTCGCGCTGGTTCTGCACGATGCACTCGCAGATCCACACGAGATTCCGCACCTCCTGCTCTTTCAGCTTGACGTACGCGTAGAAGCAACCTGCACGCACACACACGCATACAAAGTTCATCGTTCAGCATGCGTGCACGCGCGCCAAACAGCTACACAATGGACCGTAGTAGGTGGCACATACCAAAGTGCATTTGGCCCTGGAACGCCAGCTCGCTCATTTGCACGTCGCGCTCGTAGAACACATCGTCGATGGATTTGTTGTCGACGCCTTCGGATTGGTGCACTTCCCAGATCTTGCGGTACACGGGGAACGCCTCCAGGGCCGCTCCGAGCGCAGCTTCGTCGCCAGCCTCGGCCAACAGCTCCGTCGCCTCAGGGTACAGCGTGCCGATCGATGGGTACAATGGTTTACGGTCCGAGATGCGCATCGCAGGCTAATCAACCAGACGCAAGAGTACAATCGCAAAAACATTACCCATCTATCTAAACTGCTGGCGCCTTCACAAATGGCAAGAAGCCGAGCGTACCTCGTTCAAAGGAGTCCCGAACGAGTTGAGCGTGATATTGATCGCGATGCGATCTGCTCGCGCCTTCAAGATCTCGCCCATGACCACCGCAGTGTCTCCTCCAACTTTCTGCACGTGCCGAGAAGAGAAAATCAATACAAAAGGATTCAACATACGCGAGTCCGCACTCTGCATCGAGTAAAGCTTGCCACAGACCTGGCAAAAGTTGTAGAAATCCTCCAGCCAGAGCTTCAGCATGCTGTTCTTGATGAGCTCCATCTGCACTTCTTCCAGCACGTTTCGCACGTCCGATGTGCCTTCCATGCGGTCCCCACTCGCGCTTTCTTCGAGAAACTGGCTGAAGTAGGTTCCTGTGTTTCATTCAACGCATAAGGATTAGAACTTTGCAGTCACAGTGTTAATGTACGTCGCTGTATGCGCATACATACATACCGATTGGAGTGTCGATGAGCACAGTCTCGTAAAGATCCGAGTACCCCTTGGCGTTCGGCTCAAAGGCGCAAATGCTGCGCATGATGGATTCATCGAATTTTCCCAATGGGTGCAGCTACAAAACCCACACACAGTAGCAAACGTGAGCATCAAACAAGAGCATGGTCGCATGTCGTCGTCACAGCATACCTGGTGGATGAGTTCGTTCACATCGCGTCCATTCAGCGTGCCCTTGAGAAGCAGGATAATGTTGTCAATCATGTATTCATACCTACACACCAGAAAGCACAAGCATTAGCAAAGCCGCGTTCCTCTACGACTCCAAACAAGATCCGCAACAAAAGCGGAACACGCACGTGATGTAGTCGAGAAATTGGCCCAGGGGTTCGGCCGCTTGCGCGCGCAAAAACTGGAATTCCGCGACCAGCTTGTTCGTGGTACCCGCTTGAATGAGCGACGGAGAAATCGACGCAGACTGCGCAACCAACAGCGACACGCCGCCATAGCCATTCGATTGGCTGCACGTGAGCATTTGTGCCAACACACAGTAAAAATGCTGCAACATCGTATCGAGCGCACGCACCTCGTCAGCAAGGAACTGGTCGTAATCCGTTTCTTGCAAGTTGAGCTTCACATCTGCATGCCCACCCCACACGTTGTAAGAGACAATCGTTAGTGTGCACTGCCCAGAGACGCGCGGCGTCTGCCACTTGCACACACAGCAAGCGCTCTCCTTTCGTTTGAGCAATTCCACCACAGCAAAGAAAAAAAGAAGAAAGCAAAAGATCGTGCGCCGCTCGCACCTTCGAGGCTCTCGCACTGCGTGAGGTGGTGGTAGTCGACGTCGTCCAGGAAGCCCGAGCGGAAGCCGCGCACAAGACCCTCCACGTAGCCGTGCTGGATGTTGAACGTCGTGATGTCGCCGGCCGCGAGCACCATCTCTCTTTCTCTCAAACTGCTTGCTACTGCTCAGTATCGGGGAGGGAAATGACGCGAGAAAATGATACTGGGCGGAAAGCAGCAGCATCAGTTTCAACGGGCAACAGCTGCGCAACTTTGGACCAGATCTCGCGCAACTTAAGCGCCTGCTTTTTCTTTTCGTTAGGCTTTTATATGGCTCTCTAAGGTTATGCCGCAACAATGTTTAAGAGTCCGTGCGCGCCTTGCTTCTTGGGCGGGATCAAAATGGCCTTGCGCACGTGCTTGCCCTGGAGGTGGCGCTGCACGGCGCCGGACGCCATGGCGAGCGCCAACACGCGCTCCTGGTCGCCCTGGATGTCTGGCGACACGAAGATCGTGTCGCGCGCCTTGCCCTGCACCTGCAGCACGATCTTCACCTGTGCGCGCGCGAGCAGCGCCGCGTCGAACTGCGGCCACGCGCACTCGTGGACGTCGACAGCGGCGGCGTTTTCGACGAGGCCCGTGGTCTGCAAGCGCTCAAACATCTCCGACGCAGTGTGCGGCGCCAGCGGCGCGAGCATCTGCACGAGGCTCACCAGCGACTCCTTGTACGCAGCCGTCGCGTTGAGGTGCTTCACGTCACCCAGCAAGTTGGAGAGCTTCATGAGCTCGGCGATGGCGACGTTGAAGGACTGGTGTTGGTCCAGCGCCTCGGTGACGCGCTTGATCGTGCCGTGGAGCTCCAAACGAAGCTGCTGTTCGTCCTCCGAGTCGCGCTTGACGGTCGATGGTGAGCTGCTGCTCGCGATCGAGCCATCGATCAGGCCCCAAATGCGAGCCAACCAGCGCGACTGGCCCGCCAGATCGGACTCGTCCCACTCGAGCTCGTGCGCTGGAGGTGCCTTGAACAGCACCACGAGGCGCGTCACGTCCGCGCCGTGCTGGCTGCGGATGACCTCTGGGTCCACGCCGTTGTACTTGGACTTGGACATCTTCTCCCACACGGTGACGACTTCCTGGCCTGTCTTGGTCTCCACGACCTTGCCGTCCGCATCCCCCGAGTACTCGGATGGCTTGAGGCATCGCAGCGAGCTCGGCGACTTGTGTGTGCGCCCGAGCACCATGCCCTGCGCGAGCAATTGCGAAAACGGCTCGTCGGTCGAGAGCATCTTCTGGTCGTACAGGAACTTGGTGATGAACCGAGAGTACAGCAAGTGCAAGATCGCGTGCTCGATGCCACCGATATAGAGGTCGACGCCCGAGCTCTTCATCCATTTGGCCGCGAGATCAGTCGCGAAAAGGTCGGTCTCGTTCTGCGCGTCGCAGTAGCGCATGTAGTACCACGAGCTGTCCACAAACGTATCCAGCGTGTCAGTGTCGCGCTCCGCAGCGCCCCCGCATCTTGGGCACGTGCACTGCTTCCACTCTTTCATCCGTGCCAGTGGCGACTCGCCGTCACCACCCTTGAGATCGCTCGAGATATCGTCCAACTCGGGGAGCTGCACGGGGAGGTCTTTCGTCGGAACTGCGACTGGGCCGCAGGACTTGCAGTGGATGACGGGCACTGGCGCTCCCCAATAGCGCTGGCGCGACACGAGCCAATCTCGCAAGCGGAATTGCGTAAACGGTCCGCCGAGACCCTCGTTCGCGAGCTTCGCATTGAGTGCCGTCTTCGCCTCTTCCGAAGATTTGCCCGTGAACTCTCCGCTGTCTCGCAAGATGCCGTATTCAGTGAAAACATCCTCAGATTCCGGAGCCTTGCTGCCGGCAGCAGGCCCCACAACTTGACGGATTTCAAGGTCATGGTGACGAGCAAACTCGATGTCACGACTGTCGTGCGCTGGGACTCCCATCACGACGCCCGTGCCGTAGTTTGGGAGCACGTACTCTGCCAAGTAAATGGGCACCTTGCTCTCGGTCAACGGGTGCGTTGCGTACAAGCCAGTGAACACGCCACTGTTCGTGTCTCCCTTCGTGCGGTCGTCCTTTGATAGGCGCTTCACGTAGTCAACGTACGCTTGGACCTCGGCGCGACGAGACTCCGGCACGTACTGGATCAAGTCGTCGACTACCGCGCTCTCGGGGGCAACGGAGACAAAGCTCACACCAAAAACTGTGTCGACGCGAGTGGTGAACACCGTCAGCGGAATAGAGGTCGATGGCGTGTCAAGCGCAACCTAGAAGGCATAGCATGTCGCGCAGAACCGTTAGTCACGTGCTGCCAGCAAGACACGTTTGGCGGAATGCGCCTTCGTACCTGGAAGTTCACCTTGGATCCGATGGAACGTCCAATCCACGACGCTTGCATGCGCTTCACTGGCTCGGGCCATTTCGAGAGCTGCGAACCATGAGTCGTCAAGGACAAACCGTGAGTAACGCATACACAACACGAAACACGAACACGGTGCGTATGACGGATACCTTGTCGAGATCATCGAGCAAACGATCGCCATACTCGGTGATGCGCAGAAACCACTGGTCCAGGGAACGTTGCTCTACCAGCGCACCCGATCGCCACGACTTGCCCTCGGCGTCGACCTATTTGTGAGCGGTGAAGTTGGCATAAAACGCAAGCCACGCTGAGGTACACGTTCCGTCCATAACGCATAGAGAACAACGCGCGTACTTGCTCATTCGCGAGCACAGTCTTGTCGATTGGGTCCCAGTTGACCAGCGCCTCCTTGCGGTAGGCCAACCCCTGATCAAAGAGCTTGAGGAAGAGCGACTGCGTCCACTTGTAGTAGTCCGCTGAGCACGTCGTCACTTCTCGGTCCCAATCGATTTGGATGCCGAGCGACTGGAACTTCTTCTTCGCCTGCGCGATGTTGGCGACTGTCCAGTCCGCAGGCGAGATGGCGCGCTCGATCGCAGCGTTTTCCGCAGGAAGCCCGAACGCGTCCCACCCCATCGGATGCATCACCTGGTTCATAAGCACCGATACATAAACGCACATGCAAGTCAGAGACCACGCAATTCCGGCGCGCAGCACCAGAGATCAAGTCGTACGCACATCGAAGCCCTGCATGCGCTTGAAGCGCGCGATGCAGTCGCTGATCGTGTACACGCGCACGTGCCCAATGTGCAATTGACCTACGCGCAACATTGCACAGCCGTGAGTGCAAACAAGCCGAAGCACAGATACGGCATAACAGCCCACACACAAAAGAGCTCGGATGCTCACCTGACGGGTACGGGAACATGGCGAGGCAGTAGAACGTATCTTTGGCGCTCGTGGCGGCGCGGGTCTCCGCGGCTTGCTGCGCCCAGCGCTTCTGCCACTTGGCCTCGATGGGCGCCCACGCGTTCGGCGCGCCGGCGCTGGTGCTGAGCGCCGCAGAGAGCACGCGCCGCGGCGCCCGCGCGCCCGCGAGGACGCTCGTCAGGCGGCGGTGGAGCATTTTGCGCAACAGATTCGGAAATGTGGCGCTCTGCGCCTTCCACTGGTGTGTGTACCACAGCTACGGTCATCCCTGCCACAAATCAGTCCGTCCACACCCAAATGTAACGCTTGAGAGAATCCAAGATCAGACGACATACGTACTTTTTTGATACAGTGGTCACTTTTTGAATTCATGTGTCGAGGCTTGCTGTGGAAAATGTGTCGTACTTATTCGACGCCAAACAGTACAAAGTACGGTACTGCTGCACTGCTCTGCTGGACACGTTTTTAACAGGAACATTCGGACTTTAGTGCACACAGTAATAAATACCTGTAGGTGGTAACAAATACCTGTACGCGGTAATAAATACCTGTAGACGGCATGCGGTAATAAACATCTGTAGATGGTAATAAATACCTGTAGACAGTAATATATATATATACCAGTAGGTGGTAATCTACTATTTCCAACGCAAATGATG